>JAODLM010000048.1:0-98418 GCA_036937905.1 Salvia rosmarinus
AAATATTTATACTAAGAAGGTGAATATATTCTTATTATTCCTAGTTATTCTATTGAAAACAAAAACATAATGTAAAGAATTTACATTAAGTATAGGATAGAATAAGAAGTTTTATAATAATCAAAAATAATTTTTTTATTCCATATTATGTTGAAGCCTCACACGTTTGGGACGTCCTACCAAACGCAGCTTTGGTGAGAAGTGGGGACGCCAAGAATTAATTGATTATGGCGGATGTGGCCCTGTTTGGACACGTGGCCCTCATTAGCGGAGGCTACGTTTGGCATATACGGATTGCGAAATGGGAAAAGAATTGGAAATGGAAAGCCTACGAGGCGTGGGTTTCTGTTAGCGTGAGCTCTCTGCCAAGCAGACCAGTAACCGCTACGTCAGACAAGGACAAGGAGTGCTTGTCCGACTCATATGCGCAATCCTAGGTCGAGTGTTCTCAACACTCCCGTAAAATGGGCTCGTTTATGCATGCAGCATGTATTCCATGAAATTATTATGATATGTACAATAAATTTAATATTTATGAATTTCGATTTATATCTTTTTTTTTAGATATGTTGTTGAGTTTCTTAAAATCAAATACAACAAATTCAAGGAAGTGTTTCTTAACATGAACTATGTTATATTAATACTTCATCTGTTCTCGAATAAGTATTTTTTACCGTCAAATACACGTATCAAGATAGTGTAATTCTACGAAAAGGAGCGGTACAACGTATGCACCTTCCTCGCGACAAGAGGTGAAAGGGTTTGTCCAGTGTTAGTTTTATTCCTTTTAACTCTAGTTATTGCATAGAAAATTTAAAAATTACCAAGAAAATGTAATGATATAAGGATAAAATTTGATGTTTTGCGTATCATATAATTCTGAAATGATCAAGGACAAAATTCATTTCCAAATAAAACACTTATTCGAGGACAAAGGAAACAATACTCTTTATTTACTTGTGCGTAAAACTCTCTCACAAATCGTAAGTAATGAATCTAACTTTGTTTCAAACAAAATATTATGTACTAACATAATTTTAACCAAATAAAATATGCAAACTCAATTAGGAAATTGTGATTTATAGCAATTTCAATAGTGAAACAACATCGTTTCATAATAAATTTCATTAAAAATTTAGGATGTCGAAATTTTATAAATAAAAAATAGAATCACCATTAAAAAGTACTCATTATGTACACGATAAGTGTATCATAATTATTTTATTCGATGTTCACGAAAAGTTTATCACTTTTTTTAAACATATCAATCTTTATTATTCAACCTTACAACCACTCATTATTTATCAAAAAATTATTTACATCACTCAAAACCTAACACATGGTAGGACTTTTCTTTACTCAAATAATATTTACAAATAATTTTATTTAAATACATTCCCTTCACAAGTGAAACAGAGGGAGTATAATTTTATATCTCTTCTTTTTTTTTGGGAGAAAATGTATTAACTAATCACTTTAGAAGAAAATCTAACGATGGAGAGTGCAAAGCACAACCATCAGAAAAACCAACACACGAGTCACACGAGTCACAAAAAATCCTTCTCGGCCCCATCACTACTAAAAGTGAGGGCGAAACAGTCTTTCCACATAGGGACAAGAGAAAAGAATCTGTTTCTACCAAACAGGGCATACAAAAGTTAGAGCGGTGGGTCCCGCCCTCCGGATTCCAAAGGCTCCATGAAATCCAGTTAATTTTCTTTCAGAGTTCTATTAAAAGGCATTAAATTAATTCCCCAAGGAGAAAGGTAGAGTGAGCACGTCACCCACATGTGCGTGGTGGTAGCATCAGTTGGCTAACAACACCCTTGCAGAGATCAATCTTCAGCGCACACGTGTACGGTAGGAGATCCACTTGGAATATATATTTTTCCAGCCAGCGCAATATTTTGAGCGCCAGCTCACCCCCACCCATACGTATTTTATACCCTCTCTACTTTGACAACTTGGTTTCAACTTTAAAAAAAAAAAATTAAATAATATAATTAATTAACTGTATACGTGTGAATTCGCCAGCAAAGCAGGTTTTCAGCTAATCTTTCTTAATCGTTAAATTTGTCATAAATCTTGAATTTGTAACAACCTATTCTCAACTATTTATGAGATCAAAATCAATTAAACTAATATTTCCATATAAATTGAGGGGAATTATTTAATGTATTTGGAAAACTAAAATAAATGGGAAAAAAATTCTACAATATCCTTATTTACTAATAATCTGAAACGAAAATTTGTCAATTTGAAAAATAAATAAATTACACTCTTACTAATTAAAGATAATGATTTTATGACGATAAGATAATAAATAATCAGATTGGATGGCGTTTCGTTCAATAGAAAAGTATTTATGCATGACGTCATAAATTTCAGCTTTGTGATTATTCTTTTTCTTTTTTATTTGGGCAATATTTGAGAGTTTTAAGCATTTGGAGAAAGGTTTTGTAGTGAAACATTATTTCAAGTGGTTTCTATTTATTTTAAATTGTACAATATTTTACAGGAACTAAAATTGATCGTACGTAGTTTAATATTAAATCAATTATACACATTTTGTCATAAATACGAATAATTTGCTTTAAAAAACAAGATCTGATATCGCATTAACAGTTGAAATATTAAAGTTAAATATATTTTTTTCTTAAATATCATTCATAAAGAAGTGGTTAATACCTAGAAATAATAATAACGGAATAAACCGATACATAAAACTAAATAACTTCAAAAAAAATCATATAAAAATATTTATGGTGTGAATATGCATCGACTGGATTGGACCAAAATAATTAGAAAATGATAAATTGAATTTTTCAGAAAACTGGCTAATAAAGATCAATAATTCTGACTACAGCAGCCAAAAAAAATTGACTCGAATTTAAATAATGGAAAATGGCGCATTAAAAAAAAATTGCATCTCTTTTCACATTTAGATGTGATTTTATGCGACCAATATTTTTTACAGAGACACGTGTTGCGTGACGTGGATTGTTGGCTTGGCCTTCCCTCTCTCTTTCCTCTTTCTTTCTTCTTCCTCTCCCTTTCTCCCTCTAAAACTTCACTGTGCCTCCAAATCACATCTGTTGAGAGAGAAATGAATGCTAGCAGTTTTCAAGCATAAACTCGCTGTCCAAATCACAATTTCGCCTCCAAAACTCCAAATTTCATTTTTTCAGGTACCTTCATTTCTGAGTTTACAATTTTTCTCAGTGTCAGCTGAAATTTTATCTATTTTTCGGTTGTATGCTAGCTGATCGCACTGAATTGTCCTGTTATTTCCTGGTTGAATTTCCTTTTTCTGGTAATATTGATCTTGGGATTTATTTTTCTCGTTTTTATGTTCACTTGGAATAATTAATCTGCTGAGTTTTCAGGGAAAGACAGAAAAAAAGTTTTTTTTTCATCCAGTTTTGGAGTGGTGCGCAAATTTAGATTAAATAGGTATCGAAATTTAGACTTGTAACTGTTGAATGATAGAAGCTATTGAATTTGGTATTTCTGATGATGATGAGAAAGGATTAGTGAATAATTATAGCACAGATTTACGAGAATTCGAGCATTTCGTTTTCTGTTTTGCCCTGTTATTTTTGAAAATCTCAGACGGCCAAATTGCAGTAAACGAGTTTTTCATGGTCTTCGGTTATGGAATTTTAGGTGGTTGTAGAGGGTAGATTTGTCATTTCTTACCAAGTTGCTTTGGACTGCAGTCAGTAGATTATATTTGCTACAGTTCGGGGTTGGATGGGGGAAATAAAAGGACGATAAAGCCCTTCCCTTTTCTTCCTCTTTGGAACTGTGGGTGGTTTTGTCATACCAAACTGAATCAGTTACTACTTTACACTGACATTGTTTCATGACTTTTTTCTTCCTATTTTATATGGACCTTAAAACAGTAGACAACGAATTTTGATTCCTTAATATTCAATTTCTTTGTTATGTGACAATAAATTTTAATTCTTGCACACTCATTCACCGAAGTGGGTAAAATTATTTGCAAGTATTATTGTGAATTAAAATGTAGAATACCAAGAAATAATCTCTTCCATGTCGTATATGAATTAATCAAAGTCATAATGTCATTACCCTTCTCTTTTTCAATTTCGTGGCATTAATCCGCCGCACTTGTGTTTTCCACATTGACTTTTGTTTTGTTGCATAAAGTAGATGGAAATGCTTTTGAAAGCTTTACTTCTGTTTTCTTTCATTAACTTTCGTGACTCAGCCTTCTGCATGGTTGTAGCCCAGCTCGGTAACTGATCTTGGTGTGTTCTTAGTTCGATAACGCTAGCTCAATGTTTTAGAAATTATGCATCATTTTTTGGGACAAATCTATTATATTTGATCTTCGCATTATTGATGATTGTGATTGGTCAAATCTGTAGTGGATATATAAGTTGATCGTGTTTATTTGACGTATTAGTTAAAATTTTCCACAATTGCAGAGCATCGATACTTGTCATCTCGCTCAACATCATTAGGCGAGTATCAAGACTCGTTCCCGAACACATCATGGGAAACAGTGAAGAAGGGAAGGCTACCAAGGTGGAAAAATCATCTTCACCTGCAGTGGTGCGTGTATAAAACTGTTATCAATTGTAATTTTATACTGTTTATTTACTAGCTGCAGCCCCATTTTTTGTGTTTGATAAGGAATTGTTTTATCACACTTGTCTAATACTTGTATAAAGAAGGATTGGTGCACTCTGTATAAATATCTCATACCCGAGACAGCTAGCTTTATTTGTTGCTTTCCTGTTTTTCCTGAATTATCATTAGATCTTCGTTCTTGAAGAAGTTTAAATGACCTTCAAATTGGCAGGATCAGAATAACATGCATATGTATCCTGACTGGGCAGCAATGCAGGTTAGCATTATGTCGTCACAAAATTTTCTTTTACCCTGAATTAAGAATACTTGTTCAGTAGAAAGAATATTCAAGTTCTTTTTAATGGTTATTATGGATGATTATCTACAGGCTTACTATGGTCCCCGATTTGCTATACCACCATATATGAATTCGGCTGTTGCTTCTCCGCATGCACCACCCCCCTATATGTGGGGTCCACCACAGGTATTGCAGTTTTTCTAAGCATTGAATTGAGCTGTCTGATTTGGTGGGCTTGAATTGTATAGAAAACTCATAACACCAAATTTTGGTTTTTGAAGTCGATGATCCCACCTTATGGAGCTCCATATGCTGCCTTCTATTCTCACGGAGGAGTTTATGCACATCCTGGAGTTCCTATGGTAAGTTCATAGTGAAGCTTTAAGTAAACAAGAGGTCTGCTCTATTTGCTGTGAGCGAAAGCCGAGAATGATATTTTCACAATTTCTAAAAAAAATTAAGCTTCTCCTGAAAATTGTTAGTCAGCATTAAAATATGAACAGATGACCTATGAGTTGGGGGAAGAGCCAGATTTAATTACTATATGTGCTTTTACGCATAGGCTGGTACTGCTATGAGCATGGAAACACCAGCCAAGTCATCAGGGAATACAGAGGGAGGCTTTGTGAAGAAGTTGAAAGAATTTGATGGGCTTGCTATATCAATAGGGAATGTAAATGGCGATGGTACTGAAAATGAAACCGATCGAAGACTGTCAACGGACAGGTTTGTGGAGATTCAAGGATATAGCAATATAACTTGAATTACTTAGTACTTTAACATATGCCATAAATCTGGTTTTCTGCTTATTTGAATTAACATATTGACTAAATGCGCAAATCTGGTTATGAACAGTGAGGAGACTGAAGGTTCCAGTGATGGAAGTAATGGAGTTGCACCAGGGGTAAGGGATCTACCTTGCTAGATGAGAGTTTTCCTGTTTTTTTGTTAGATACTAGTTGTCTGAAAGTATTTCTTATCATTTTAACCTGGTTCTTTATAGGCTAATCAGAATGGCAAAAAGAGAAATGGACAAGGATCTCCTGAAAGAGGTAAAGCTTTTTCCTTTATCATGGTAAATGTCCAGTCCTAATTGTAACTGTTTCTATTGGGCTCTCTGTAATTTTTAGTATATGAGATCATGGAACTCATTCTTCATCTAAACTTGTCTGCGCTCTTTTCCCGAACTTATGTTTGAATACAGATGCCGCAATTTATTAACTTTAGACGGCATAAAAATACAATATGTGAGCTTTCCGGGTATGTAGGTTTAGGAGATAACCTCAGATCAGAGATGTTGAATCTCCCCTCGTTGACATGTACTCTTTATTTACGGGGGTGTCAAGCATGTTGAGTCTTGGAACTTTCTTTTACAAAATGCACGAGCATATTAGATCTATTTGCTGAAACCTGATGTAGATCCCCTCAACATTATTTTGATCTGATCTACTTATTTGATGCTTCAATCACAAGATGGGAAAGCTCCTAAAAAAAGCAGTTTAGCTCATCTTGTTGAAGTTGACCAAGCTTCTGAGAAGATGACGGACGTGATTCCTCCTGCTAATAAGCCAGTGAAAGCGATGGAGAACATCAACGTTGCATTGGAAATCAAGGAACCTTCCTGAGTGCAATTTCCAGCCCGACTAGTGTTCCACTCCCATCAATTCCAAATGAAAGCTGGATGCAGGTGTGTTCAAGACATCTTTATGGTTACTTCCTTTAATTGCATGCAATTTCACTCAGCCAATTTGGTTAGGTGCATGATGCATCACATGAGTCCGGAATATTTATGTTCGTGTTTGTTTCTCCACATGATATTTGGTTGCAGAATGAAAGAGAGTTGAAAAGAGAGAGGAGGAAACAGTCCAACCGAGAATCTGCAAGAAGATCACGACTGAGGAAGCAGGTATGATTCACCACACAAGATTATAATCTAATGGAGAAGTCCTCGTATATATCGAGTTGCTTACCACTTTTTTTTGTTATGTGGACCTATTCCTTTCACACAGGCTGAGACTGAAGAACTAGCTGTCAAAGTTCAAGCACTAACTTCTGAGAACATGACCCTCAAATCCGAGATAAATAAACTAATGGAAAGCTCTGGGAAACTAAAGCTTGAAAATGCTGCACTAATAGTACGTTGTCATGCTTGATTTCTCTACTATCTCATTGCCAAACTTTCATTTCATCTAACATACTCCGAATATAAACTTATATATGATCTGAATTTGTAGGATAAACTAAAAGACGCCCAACTAGGACAGAGAGACAAGGTAGATCTTCACAAGGTTGATGATCAGAGGCTGAAACCAGTAGGCACAGTGAACCTGCTTGCAAGAGTTAACAACTCGGATTCATCCGACATCAGAAACGAGGACAGCAGCGACTCGTATGACAACACTAGCCGTCCCGGAGCAAAACTCCATCAGCTTCTCGACAGTAGTCCCAGGACTGACGCTGTTGCTGCCGGTTGACACACCACACCAGCTCAGCTTTCATCCCTCCTTGACTTTAGTTGACCCGGTAATCTTTCGCATAAATGGGTCGAAAATTACCTCTAACAACAGTAATAGAGTGTGGTAAGTAAGTAATGGTAAGAACTCCGCAAGTCTAATTTGATTGCAGCTGATTGTCTCAGCAAAGCCTGGAATGTGTTTTAAATGTTCAGATTGCTGATACTACATATCGTCGTCGTTGTAATTCTAGAGAGAAAAAGTGTATTTTAAGAGGGTGTAGCTTGTATGAGTTTTCAATCTCTAGAAGAGATTCTGATATAGGTAATAGTGGATTGGGTTTCTAGAGATGATTACGATAATTTGAGGTCCTTCGACTGAGTCAAGGAGATGATGTATAATGTTGTTGTAAGAAATACATCATATTTAACTACCCAAGTATTTTTTATTGTCTTAGTTTTAATTACCTTGTTTGTTTTACGCCGTGTTGTTGAATTGTGACAAATCTTGGGTCACCTAAAATATTGAGGTTGCACGAGCGAATGTGGAATAACGATTAATGAGTTCCAATGCACTTACATAATAACTTCTATGAGGACACCCAAACTTATATTAATTATAATTAGGGAGTTAATTAAAATTTGTTAATTCATGAGTAGAATATATTATTGTAGAATAATATATTCCCTTTGTGCATCAAATACTTTTCTATGTTATGAGTTTTAATAAATTGTATAGATGTAAAATGAGTAGAAATAATAAATGAATAGATTAGTGAGTAGTGAGATTAAAAGGTAGATTGTGGAGATAATAAATAAATAAATATATTAGTAGATAATGTGAATAAAAAAGTGATTAATGGATGCTATTTATAAATATGTTGATAGATTTTAAGTAAAAATCATGGAATTGATGTTTCCAATGATGAATGGTTTTCATGAACTTATAAAAATAGAATTTTTGATGGTTTTTTGTGGAAATTACGTGAATATTTTTGGTGGAAGGGGAGAGTATTACTTAACCTCTAATTAAAATATGATTAAATCTTAGTTAAGATCGTTAAGAATTAAGTTGTTTGTGATTAAATATTAGTAAAATCGTTAAGATTTAAGTGTTTTCTACCATGCAGCTGCATGGGATACCATCTCGACAAATTTATTAGGGAAGATCATCCATAACAATTTGAAAACAAAAACAATAAAAAGATAAAGGGAACTTCCAGAATATCATATAATGAGACATGTCAAGATTTTAATCAAATTGACATTTTAATTGATTATAAATATTATTAGAATCACATTACATGTATATGAGTTTGAATTAAAATTTTGATTCATCTTGTATTTCTCACTAATTCTTTTGAAAGAAAAAAAAAAGAGGATCAAAAGAAAAGAAAAGAGAAGAAGGATTTTGATGGGCCAGCTAAAGTCAGCGATCTGATGTTGACTATGTGCGAAGGACCAAACATAGCGCGCCTTCTTGTCCCTTCTGATCACGTGACCTTCATCAACTTGGCCACTCTTCCTCACGTGACATTTATCTCACCATAGTATTTTTCTTTCAATTTTTGAAATGCTCATCCTGGTGCCAACACCAATCAAAAATCAAAATTTGGACTTATTTAATGATATTAATAGATAGTCCCATGTCAATTCTTTCCCACTGCAGAATAAATACTCTTGCACAACTCCTTAGCACCAAGAGTGTGGTTTCCGTGTGTGTGTTGGCCTAGTGGTAGAGTGGTTAATGCACGAGACCAAAGATCTCGAGTTCGAGTCGCAATGTGCAAACTTTTAAAATTTCTGTATTAAATTACCGAAAAGAGTGTGGTTTCCTTTTCTCTCCGTGTGCATCACATCTATATTCCTTTGGCTCATCATTCATTCATATAATTATAGGAGAATCGAAACTATTCAGTGGTAAATTGAATTTATGTTACCAAAATATTACAAATTCAAATCTCATCAACGTTTTTATGGATATGAGTCTATCACATTTAGTTTTTTAAATATGGTTTATCTTAACTGTATGGTTTGCAGGCTATTGCATATGAACGTGAGATTTTATCCAGTGCACACTGAAGACAACGACGGTGAATTCCTTATGAATTAAAAAAAAGTAAAAGATATAGGAGAGCACAAATATAGTTTGGAAGGAGTTAAAATCGAAATCACACAAAACTATTAAAAAATAAAAATGATTGGGGAGTGCTTAAGGCTTAAGCTCACCCCAACTCTACTCCTGTATATGTAAATTATATATTGATATATCGATATATCATACTATGCAATTTATTCGCTTGGTGATATATTACCAATACCATTATACAAATATATGTTCCTACAAATTTTGATATATCTATAATAGGAATTAGATCAAATAGAAATTAATTTTATAAACTATGAACCATTTTTAGTCATTTAATCATAGAGATTTACGATGAATTTATCATTTTGCTGGATGAATTTGTACACTTGGTTCTATTCTATGAGGGGTGAATATTCATTTTTTTTAATTCATCATTTTTATGACGAATTCATCAACTTTGACAGCAAATTCATACAAATTCATTAATCCGTAGTTTATACAATAAAAAAAAGTTTTTACAAGAACCATACACGTCTTAATATTCTTATTTATTTCAATTTCTAATAATGTTTAGTAATTTAGTATATGTATATGTTTTGTTTATTTTGATTCAAAAACTTGTTCTTTATAATTTTATTAGATGCATTATTCATCACATGCAGAATATAAAAAATATTTGTTCATTTGGAACGGCTTAGTGATAAAGTGAGTTTCTTGTGATCAAAAGGTCACATGTTCGATCACTAACGTCTCTATAGACTGTTTAAATGGTGTTTCTTTCTTGGTTAGAACCAAACCAAAGTAGTTTCGGTTAATCAAAAATAAAAAATTCAATTTCATTTTGGTGTTTGGTTTTAGAGTTGATTTTTTTTCGGTTATCGATTTCGATAAATTAGGAATCGAAAATTCATTTTTATTTATTATTTTTAATAAATTTTTAGTTTTCAATTATTATTTTAATTATTAATTAATTTTATTTTAGTTTTCTAGTTAATCGAAAACTGAACCTTAATAACCTATCACTTATCAGCTAATCGAAAATCTAAATCGGTTCAGTTTCAATTTCGATTCCACTTTTTCAGACAAATTCGGTTCGGCTAATTGAAATGTTCGATTCGATTAACCGAAATCAAACCGTTTTGCACCTTTATTTTATAGGTCTGGATCTATCATACCTTGTTTTCAAAGTGTTGTTATCCATCATGTATGGTTTATAGGCTATTGAACAATAATATATGTTTACCCAATGCATATTAAAGATAATAGCCGCGGGTTGTCATAAATTCAAAAATTATATATTTTCTAGATATTGTACGTGTGGAAAATTTAATAATTCTAATTCCCAACATTTATGAGGCAATATTTCCCTCCAATTTGGATTTAAAATTGAATACCCCACTTCATTACACAAGTGTCCAATATTTGAAATTTCGTTCCATATTATTACAAGGGTTTTGTGGGGCTCTAAAAAATATGTGCAAAGTTTTGAAATCACAGCATTAAGTAATCTCTACTTAATGCAGTACTTTTCCTCAATTATCTTGAGATTGTTTGAGTAAATTAGGCCAGTACTATTTATGTTTGCAAGATCTTGATTACGAATAAAAGTTCAAAATTTGAAATTCAAGATGTTTAACAACATTTGAATCTCAATAGTTTTACAAAATTAATAATTTCAAACTTAATTATGGGGGATGAGCTACAAATTAGCTGATTTTAGGGGTGTTGTACCTCCTGCCCTATTTCTTGAGAATAGTTGTACATTAAAAGCCGGCGCATTTTAGCGTACCTTCTTGACGTTTGTACATCTCCATGTACTTACACGTATCTTTCTCCACATCCTCCGTCTTCCCGAAACAGCAAAACAAGAAACCATAAAAAAAATCCCATTACATTCTTTAATTGCTTCACATGAATGTGCCATTATTTTATTTCAAAACATCCCATGTTTCCACATTCCTGCTTGCTACCTCAGGTTACGTTACTCCTCTGTAATAGTTTGTTTTTGAATCTAAACTAGAGTTAAATTAATGCTTGATTAGGTTCAAGATTGCATCACACTTCATTTTAATGGACAGTGCACAAGTATATATTGTTCAAAGTTTCCATCATTGTTTCTTAGTGTTTTAGATTGTCCGTTTGTTTTCTTGAAATGGGCTTTGTTGAATCTGAATGCTCCATGTGAAAGATTCCAACTTTATTGCTCAGTTACTCCAGTTATTATTGTGCTCAAATTGAATTTTTCCTTTTTGTTTTGCTTGAAATTTGAGAAACTTTCCATTTAGATTTATTCTATTTCTTGAAATTGTTGTTGGCGTTTTGGGGTTAGATTTGAATTGAGAGTTCTATTTCGCATTCCTTCCTCTTTTCCAAGATTTTGCAGCATTCGCGGGAAGGATATTTTACTTGTCAATTCAAGATTCTGTAGCATTTGTTGGGGAGGAGATTTTACTTGGTCAATTTTTGTGGTTTGTTTGAATTGCTGTAATTCTGAAGTTTGGCACCTTTTATTGCATTACCTCATATTTTCATTTGGAGGAGTTTCGTATGGGATTTCCTTAGGATTTTGGTTGGAGGAATTATGCCAAATGTGTTGAATATATTGGTCAGATTGCTGGGGTGGTTAAGGGATATGAGTTTATTTTGTAACGTATTTCGGCAGCCTTTGAGTCAAGGGGATTTCCTGAATCTGAGGTTGTATGATGTGGGCAGCGTTTGAAAACGTTGACAATTTGGTTATAAATTTGGCTCAGTAGCTGGCAAGATTTTCACAAGAGAGGTGTTGAGAGGATAAGTCGATAATTAGCTGTCATAGCGACATTTGTTTCCTCCGGTTCTGTAAAGGGGGTTATTCACATTCGAGGAGTTTATTAGAATTATAGGTACTGTTTTGCGACTTGGGAGGAAACAAATATATTTTTTCTCCTTTTGGTGTCGAGAATGGGGCATTCTGCGGCTGTTTGGGACCATAGAGCTTCTCTTGAAATGACAAAGGACTGGAATGGGATTGACCAAGTTGTGCTTCGGAACCCTCAAGGAGCGTCTGCACGAGTAAGTTTCTATTATTTCATGATTCTTGATGCAGAAATCAGATATGTGGAAAGTTCCATTGTTATGCCGATCCTAATAGATCTGTGTGCATTTAGAGGGTTTTCTTGAAATTCTTTCAAATTATGAATGTGAAAAATTGCAGGTGAGCCTGCATGGAGCACAAGTTATCTCGTGGAGGAATGCTAGAGGCGAAGAACTCCTTTTCACCACTAGTAAGGTGCTGTTTCTATCCTAATTTAATAAGAAATAATGTTTATTCAATTGTGGTTTTGCATTTTAATTAAATTCTAGAAAATAATTTGAAATACTTGCTATGAATTACTTGTTTGGCATAAAACTTTAACATTTCATATCAATTTTAGTATCATCGCTGTCAAAAGAGAAGTTGCAGTAGATAGTAAGTTCTAAAGCAATATGATATATACTCGAAAAATACTGTCATGTCATATCATCTTAGACTTCATGCTATTGGTATTAAAATGTGATTAATAGACATTAAATTGAAGCTGTCAATATGCATGTCTTTAGGCTAGTTTATTAGAGTTTAAACTAAGTTTGTGTTGAATATATGAGGTCGCGCATTGAGAAATTGGATTAGTGGTCGTCATTATAGGTAGAAGGAACATTTAAGGGAACAATGTTTTCGGAGGATTCAGGAGAATGAATCTGCAGCAGTAAGCAGTAGGCTTTCGACATTGGAAAATGATTGCAAGGATAAAAAGAAAATTGACACTTTTTGAGGAAACATATAGCTGACACTGGAAAGTTTAGATAGTTCAATTCAGTTGAATTTCGTGCAGTTTCCTTACAATTGACTCGTCAGTTCCTTGGTGACCTTCCACTCCATGACATTTTTTCTCTCTCAATGTTTATCTAATTAGATGAATAATACTATCCTTAAAGTGGTTTCTCTCTGTGCTGAAAAGTGAAATCTATAACCAATAATCATACTATGTTTTCAGCTAGTATATTTCTCTCTTTATTTCTTTGTTGCTAATGAAATGCTGTATGTTGGCTTTCTAAATCCATGTAGGCCATCTTTAAGTCTCCGAAAGCAATGCGTGGAGGCATCTCTATTTGCTTTCTGCAGGTACACCATTGATTATTCGTGTACTTTGTTGTTATTTTAAGACTTTGTGAATCTTAAATCACGTATGTATCTTACTTTATATATCGTCTATGCTTCAGTTTGGGAACTGTCATTCGCTCGAGCAGCATGGATTTGCCAGGAACAAGATGTGGACAATCGAGGACGATCCTCCTCTATTGCATCCAAACGACTCTCTTGGTAAATCCTTTGTTGATTTACTACTTAAACCTGGTGAAGAAGATCTGAAATTCTGGCCTCACGGGTAAAAATTTCATGTATTCGAGCAATTTTATTTAAAAATATTTTGTACTCCTCACTCTTCTTAGTAGTGTTTGAACTCTCTCTCTCTCTCTCTCTCTCTCTGGCCTCCTCTCAGCTTTGAGTTTCGCCTTCGAGTTTCTTTGTCATCAGATGGAAACTTGATACTGATATCGCGCATCAGGAATATAAACGGGAAGCCTTTCAGTTTCTCTTTGGCTTATCATACACATTTTCCGTTTCCGACATTAGGTACATATATAGAGCCAAATTTTAGAATTGTTCATTCTTTTCATAATTCATTGAAAGCATTGAATCTTAATTTTCTTTTTTCTTCTTTACTGTTTGCCCTTTTTTGCACTATGAACAGCGAAGTGAGGATAGAAGGTTTAGAGACGCTGGACTACCTCGACAACCTCTCGCAAAGGGAACGATTTACAGAGCAAGGTGACGCCCTAACATTTGAATCCGAGGTAAATCTTCTTCCACATTCATCAAAAGAATATTGAGCATGTCTAAATTTAGCATCTTGTTGTGTCTTTTACTTTCCGGTGATGGATTTCCCCCTTCCCATCTTCAGATAGACCGTGTTTACCTAAGCTCGCCCAAGTGTGTTGCTGTTCTTGATCACGAGAAGAAACGAACATACGTTATCAGAAAAGAAGGGCTGCCTGATATGGGTATGCATCACCATTATCTTTTCCTTGAATCCCAATAACCTCCATTTGTGGCCTTATTAAACCAACATGTGATTCTTTCATGTAGTCGTGTGGAATCCATGGGAGAAGAAGTCGAAAGCAATGGCAGATTTTGGCGACGAAGAATACAAGCAGATGCTATGTGTGAATGCAGCAGCAATAGAGAAGAACATCACCCTGAAACCAGGGGAGGAATGGACAGGAAAGTCGAGCTCGCGGCCGTACCATCGAGCTTCTGCTGCGATGAACTCGAACCTCATCTCGACTACTTTTGATGCTCGACTTGTGATCGTTCGTTTGTTCGTTAAACTTTTATCTAAGCCTGGTTTTTGGAAATGGCTGATAAAAAGTTTGGTTCTGTAGGGATTTGAGGAATTTAGATTTGCTGTGCTAAATATTATGTTTTTGATGCACTCTGATTTTGGACAAATTTAGTTTGAGTTTTGTTGAGCGATGCTTTTCAGACATAAATTATAGCATCAATTCTACATTTGCCAAAAATTGAATTTACAGATAAAATTCCAACTTACAATTTCTAATGCTCAAATGATCAAATCTTACAAGAACTGCACACAAATATAGCATCAATTCTACATTTGGCATATAACATTTGCCAAAGTGAATTTCCCAGATAATTCTAAATTACATTTTCCAATGCTCAAACCTTACGTTCTAGATTAACAGAGTACAAAATTGTAGAAAAAAAGATTGGAATTGTGAGAAAAGATATCATAATCCTATCTTGTTATACTTCCACCACTCCCTGCCTCTGGCAGATCATAAAGCTATGCAGCTAATTCACAAAATTTGGTTCGAACACGTTACAATTTCTATACACCTCTGCGAGACTCCAACTGCTTGGTGTTTTCCAGTAATACCTGCCAAAATGCAATATATTTAGTCGAGAAAAGAGAAATTGAACGAATGAGATAGCTGCGGTGCGAGTTTGTGCATCAGCCTTACTTCGCGAATGTAACTTGCCACTGCTTTGCATCCCTCTACTGCTAGCTGCATGACAGTTTCAAACGTCTCCATTTGTAGCTTGGAGTCCATCTGCCAGGAAAGACTTAAGTTGTTGGTCAGTTCGAGCAAAAGCCAATTCAAGGGCTTTTGCCAAGAACAGTAATGAAGCTGATATACTCATAGTTTAAGAGCAGAATCAAAGACCACATGAAAATTAGTGCATTAGAAACGGACCTGAAGAAGGGTGACTTTGTCTAACTTGGGCAGAATGCCAACAGTAACATCGGGACCACCAGCACTATCTTCCACGTAGTTCAGATCTGTGTTTAATTTGCAAAAGTCGAGGTTACTTTTGAAGTTCTACGTGATGATAGGAAATTGTATATAAGCATAGAATATGCACAATATTGAAACACATAACGGGTTGATGAGACTGTTGACTACCGAGCAGAGGGGTTCCGTTTAGAAATCCAGCACTGCAGGAGGTTACAATATCAGACATTGGGATACCGGCATCAGCAAGGGCCAAAGTTGCTGCATTTATGCAAGCTGATCTTGTCCCTGAACAAATTAGATTATAGATGAGCTATGGATAGTTGATGATAAAATGTCCGCACCGTTTCAACACTTGACAGTGGAATGGAGAATGCTATCTTACCTCCGTCTGCTTGGAGAACTTGGACAAAGATGTCAATCTGCAATATATAAATTACAAAAAGAGAATCTAATATTAAAAGAAGAAATGAATTGAGGCCATTCAGACAGTAAGACTTCCATTTGTCGGCAACACACCTGAGATCGAGGCATCAAGTGAGTCAATATGCACGCTTCCATCGTCTGACGAATGACCAAAGATATCTCTGTGGATCGCCTGTACACCACATGAAAAATTACTAACGAAGTTTTATAGGCAAATGGAAGGCACGAGAACTTAAAAGGCTTCAGTCACACTGGAAACGAATATCAACTCCGTGATTTTACAGAAAATCATTAACACAAGAAGCTACAGCAGCTGTGAATATGCCAAAAATAAGTCTCAAAGCTAGTAACAAGTTTATTAGCACTAGACTCGTCCAAGTTGTTGATTACCTGTCACCCTTAGGTTTCCTCATTCTATCTCCAGTACTGAAATTAGCCATGCTATACTCACAGCGTACCTGTAAACAATATCACCATTCACCTCTGTATGATCGTCACTGATAAAACACACACACAAAATAGAAAACACACAATCAGTGAATGCATAAAGATAATTACCAGTGCCTGATCATTACTTTGTTGACTCCTATTTTGGACCTGAAAGATATTCAACATAAAGGTCGCAATTTCCAACCACAACAAAATATCAAAAGACAAATCTCAATTTATCAAACAAGCTTGAACTAGTAATCAATTTCAACAAACACCATATGAATTTCAAGCTATAAGGAGAGATTGACAAGCAAATACCAAAACATGCTACCACCTCATAGCATTACAATCTGCATAATTTTTACATGCACGTATTGATGTATGATTTAGGAATTGGAAACATGAGCTTCGCTAAACACGCTCTACATGCGGAAAGTAAAACCTCACAATATCATGAAATGACACAGAATCAATACCAAAAACATGCTACCACCTCACAGACCCAACGATGTAAATGCAGAGTTATCATCATTAAACTCCATAGAATTAGAATTTGTATATTTTACGAGCACAGATTGATAAAAAACCTCAAGCTCTGGTATATCATCAAATTTATACATTCATACAAAGGCATTTCACAGTGTCAAACAAGCATTAAATCTTCCAATCATAAAATTATAACAGCTAACATAAGATTGCTTATGAAAGCAATTTGCTATGCAAAAAACAATAAAGAAATTTCTCTTGTGATACAGAAAACAAAGCACCTCTCTGGGACCATAAACAGCAGCAATGACTTTAGTGTTCCCCATCTCAAAAACAGCTGAGCTGCAATCAACACACAGATTAACCCCAACTTCTATTCAATTTAGGTCAATAAATTATATAATTGAAACTAGCAATTTACTGAAGCTTTTGTTTTGACAGTGCGTGAAACAACAGAAAAAGTAATTACAGTTTCCAATTTCCAATATTACCCGTCGGCTTTTGAAACTACGCCTATTTCTGAACGAAGCTGCCTCATCTGAAATCATGAACAAATAAATATACTTATACACATCACTAATAAAAATTGCAATCAAAACTCAGAGCTGCAACAGTTGAATGTATAGTACGAAAGAAA
Source organism: Salvia rosmarinus (assembly GCA_036937905.1). Taxonomy (NCBI): domain Eukaryota; kingdom Viridiplantae; phylum Streptophyta; class Magnoliopsida; order Lamiales; family Lamiaceae; genus Salvia; species Salvia rosmarinus. Next base: position 17,753 of record JAODLM010000048.1, read on the forward strand.
ATAACGGACCTCATTGGGACGGCGACCGTCTAATCGAAGACCTTCCGGATTAACAAACTCCATCTTAGAGAGAGAGAGAGAGAGACGCCGTGCACCGCCGCAGAGGTGGTGGTGGTTGTTTTGGTGAGACAGAATGAAGCTTTCGAGCATAATATGGGCCGTTTTTAAAATATTGAGCCAAATTAAGGCCCATGAAAAAGGCCCAAATTCTCACTAGGTCATATCTATTTTTTCACCAACATTTGAATCGACATTTATGAGATTCCCAGGTCTTTCAGAGCCAGATGTCATTATTGTTCAAAATCTAATGATAAATATAAACAAATGCGTTTCAACAAAATTTATATATATATATATATATATATATATATATAAATAATGTTATAGAAATGATAAAATTGATCGTTTCTTAACAAAATTTATTGGTTAGTAAGGTTGATAAGGTCCTATTTAAGTGGTAAGATGATTTATGATATAAAGTTCATTAATCGTATGTATGTGTTGTATTTCATTGAATCGTTATACTGATGGAGTTGTTTTTTTCCGCAATAGTCTGCAAACCACGCATGACATGTGAAACCACACTGAAAAACCAACAAACCTATAGAGGTGTTTGGTGGGGTTGACATATCTATGATCATATATTAATATCTACCATATAATGTTACATATGAAATTCATTTACAACTTTGTAATTGATTTTCATGCGACTTATCATCATATACGTAAATTTTGATCGATTCAACCTTTTCTTTTGATCTATTCATATATCGTTCATGATACTAATCTAGTAAATATAATATAGATATAGGCATAACCGTTGATAAAATTATACGAAATGAACAAGAAATACATGAAATCCAGTCACAAATTTATCGCGATTCATCCACATAATTTTACTAGTGATTAAGAACATAATCCTACCACTTAATATTGTTAGCGCCAAAAATCAATGTTGTCAAAAATAGTTAACTCATATACTATATTAGGAGATTTGGAAATATTTACTCACTAAATATTTACTATATCCGAATATATCAATTTATTCGAAGAAGCAAATATTGCACATTAAATTGTAGTAGGAAAATAAAATAAAAGTCGCACTATATTCTTCTTAGCGTCAAGAAGCAGCAGCGGCAGCTGAACCAGAAGAAATTAGGGGGAGAAAAAGTAACAAAAAGTCTTCTTTCCCTCTCTATTTCTTTCAAGGAATTCGATCGTTCGTATATATAAGCAGCGTTGTATCTGTTGGGTTGCCTTAAATTTTTCATCTTTGTTTGTGGGCTTTATTTTTTGCCCTTGAATTTAATTTGGCAGATCTGATTCTCGAACGATGGCTTCGAAACGGATCTTGAAGGAGCTAAAGGATTTGCAGAAAGATCCTCCCACATCCTGCAGCGCAGGTATTTATTGGGTCGATTTTGTTGTTTATTTATATCTATTTTGTGTTTTAGTGTGCTGTGTTGTTTAATCTGCGAATTATCGATGTTTGCGTGTGGGTAGATAGTAAACGAATATATTTTCACGTGGGTTTGATTTGATTGTTATAGATAGTGTTTTTTTTGGGTAAAATTCAATCTTGGCCGTGCTAATTGTAGGCCGGCGGCATCTCGATTAGAAGTGGTTAGGAAAGTTTCTTTTTCCTTTTCACGTTAGTGAATGTTTCATATGGGCTTGATTGATTTGTTGTTTTGGTCACGAATTTTGCCGATTACCGAAAAAAAAGGAAAAAAGAAAGAAAAAGAAAGGTTTTCTGGTTCAGTAAATAGATTTGAGGTGTTTCTTTCTTTCTCTCTTTGCATAATGATCAATTTATTTGTTTTTTTGCCTAACTTTGTGGTAATACTGAAAATGGAAAAGGCTAAAAGAAATTAATTTTTTGGGGGCTTTCTGTAAATTTGCTGGTGCTATTGGGATTTTGATTTGGGAGCTTTCCTGCTTATTTTCCCGTGTAATTGTGCACTGGTGCTATATAAGTTAGAAACTCGAGGTTCAGTGGTATGATGCATAATGTTGTTAAGTTTTATGAGCTGAAGTATTTACTTCTTTCGTATTTCTCTCATGTCAATAAATATTTTTCATGGGTACACATGTTGATGCACGAGAAGCTGTGGGTGCATACCGTATTTTATCTGTCCAGTACCTAGAGACTAGACGAGGAGAGTTTTTAATCTTCTTAAGTTCTATGTTAGGGATTGGGCAATTTTTCGTTTAATTTTCTTGTCTTTAGCAGTTGTCATTTCCCAACCAGTTTACTACCCTTCCAAGTTTACTTATTTGGTTATGAAGCTGGTCAGGGAAAGTAAGAAGTGTTAAGAATTGGATATTGGGAGGAACAAATTGTGTATGATTTGTATTTCCAACTTTCCTCTTGAAGCCCTTGTTTCCTCTTAAGCATTATGAATTACTGTTTAAACAATAGTTAAGGAATTCTTGTGCTTATGTTTTTCACTTGCAACTTTAAATGTTAGTGCCGACTCATGCAATGAATAGTTATCTTAAGCTTCCTTACTTGTGTTAACAGGACCTGTTGGTGAAGACATGTTTCACTGGCAAGCCACCATAATGGGTCCACAAGATAGTCCTTATGCAGGAGGGGTGTTTTTAGTCACCATTCATTTCCCCCCTGATTACCCTTTCAAACCTCCAAAGGTACGGAAGCCACTTTAAAGGCTGTTGATTTTCACTTGGTCAACATACATACTACACAGATTATCATATTAATTTCATCTGATTGTAGCTGAGCATTTGATTTTTTAAAGATGTGTAGTGTAACTGCGTAAGAGAGTAGTTTTATCAGAAATCCAGCTTATGTTTTCATCACAACCAATGTTGTAAAAAGCGTGAAGCGGCGTTTTACCTTTTTGAGACGAGGCGGTAAGCCTCGAGGTGGTCCAACATTAATAAATATAAGCATAAAATAATAGATAGCAAGTCCAACATTAAATTAAAAGATTTTTAAGTCTTAAAAACATCAAAATAAAGACATAAAGTGGGCATAAACAAATAATGTAATCTGTAAACATAATTTAAAATTGAGAATAACATCACTTAAAAATTATAATTTGTAAACATCACTTAAAATTGAGAATAACATCATTTTATTTTGAGAATAACATCACTTAAATAATGTAATAAACGGTAAAACAGATACACACACACACACACATCAACTGTGTGAGGTCCATGGTGATGATTCATGAATCATGATTACACACATGACACATATCATATACTAACAATAGACCAGTAACAACTCATCTCATACACACATATATCATATACTAATAGTAATAGAAACACATCAACATTTCCCACATGATAATTGATAACACATAATGTCATCATTCCCAGCCCATTGTAAATACAATTTTTGAAAATAGCTCCCAAATCAATCAGCTGGAACATACACGGTTTCGATTTGCCTCATGAGTAGCAGCAGGTAGCGGCTGGAAAATAAAGAAAACTGACCTGGCTGGCATGCGGCGATGACGGGGCGGCGCGGTGCTGCGAGGAAGGAGCGGAACTATTGAAGAGATGGCAGAGAAGCGACAACTGTTCGCGAAGGATCTTCTTCAATTATTTATTTATTTTTAATTTTTTAATTTTGTGATTATAACTTAGATTAGGGTTTAATTAGATGGGCCTTGTGTTAATTTCGTCTGGGCTCCCCTAATTTGAGCTCGGAACCTAAAATCGGAGCTCAAATTAGTCGACAAAAGCCTCAATTGTGCCTATGCGCTTTTGCGCATTGAGGCGGCCCAAGGTGGTTGGTGAGGCTGGCGCTTGGGAAATGCAGAGAGAGGTGGTCACCCTAGGGCGATTTTCGGCCGCCTCGCCTTGAGGCGCGCCTCGAGGTGGCCGCCTCTGGCCCTTTCCGACACTGATCACAACACAATAGGTGTTATGTCATTTCTAGTAATGGGTTGAAATAATATAGGGAGTTATTGAAATATTGTTTCTTATTCATGAGTTCTTGTTATTATTTAGAGGGCTGTGCTTATTTTAGAGAGCTTATAAGCTCCAACAGTGTATAAGATATTTCAAGATCTTATAAGATGTAATGTTTCGGAAGCTTATTAGTTGTCAAAATATTTGGATAATCGGGCTTATAAGAGATAGAGAGAATTGTCAGTTGGAGAAAAAATCTTAATTAGAGAGAAAATTGAAGAAATATGAAATTGGAAGGGTAAAGAAGAAAATAACAAATCATAGTAGCATTATTTTTGTAAACTAATTGTTGTTTATAAAATCATGAAAAAATAAGTTGGATTTTAGAAGCTTATTTTTTGTGGAGTTTATAAGGTGTTGAAACTTATTTTCAAAGCTTATAAATTGTTTAGGAGTTTATTTTGCCAAATATTTTTCAAGAGCTTATAAGTTGTTCTAAGGAGCCTATAAGCTTAGCTTAGCCAAACGCCCTCTTATTCGAACCTGAATTAAGTACTGGAAGGTTCAAGGTAGTTAATTTGTCTCTTTGATCTCTTGTTTTTTACCTTAAAAATTTCAGGAGTTATTCTTTACCTTCTCACTTATCCTTGGTTTTTAAAACACCCTATAAAAGATACAAACACGTCTTAAAATAATCACATCTTTGCACTTTTCTTGGTTGAACTTTGCAGGTAGCATTCAGGACAAAAGTTTTTCACCCCAATATTAACAGCAACGGGAGCATTTGCCTCGATATCTTGAAAGAACAATGGAGCCCGGCATTGACAATTTCCAAGGTTACTTCACATTTTCTACTCGTTTATCTTCAGCATTTAACTAGATGATAAATACCACATAAAATGAATAATGACAATCAACATATTAATATGCTTTCTTCTCTATTCCAACAATGAATTCTTCCATCTTCTCGTACAGCATTTATTGTCTTTCTTTATGGTCATGAATGTGATAGTAAACTCAATTTTAACAAACTCCCTTTTTTTTCTATGCGAGTCATAATTATGTATACATAATTTCAGGTGTTGCTCTCAATCTGTTCACTTTTGACGGACCCGAACCCCGACGACCCCCTGGTGCCTGAAATCGCGCACATGTACAAGACGGACAGGACCAAGTACGAGCAGACTGCTAGGAGCTGGACCCAGAAGTACGCCATGGGTTAGTCCGACATGCCCCCTCAACGGCTTAGATTTGCATTTATGTACAAATTATATCGATCTTGGCCATGTTCTTGGTTTGGACTCTACCCTTGTAAGAAGAGCTTGTTACTGACAAGCTATGGTGGTTTGAATTGTTCATATCTATTTAGAAATGACTGGATTTCGTCAATCGATCTTTTTTTTGCTGAAACTGGATTTGGTTTATTGATCTTGTTTGATCAATATAATCACTAGTTATTACTATAACATATCTTTGTGAACCTCAATTTTTTGTTGTTTGTGATCTTTACTTGTTTAGTAAAATGTCCATGAGTTCTGATTTACCGATGCCTTCTTGGTTGAGCTTGTTGTACCCGATTATTTTGTACAAGGTGATCACTTTTATCTTATTGTTTTCTTTGGTTAGATTTTGAAAAAATAAAGTAGCTAAAGATGGAAAACATATAAGCTTCAGTCGTTGCATATTGGTATTGGGTTAAGATGCGATATAGATTTATTTATCTTTTCCTCTAATTGTTCCAACATCAAGAATCGGAGGTACTGAGCGAACTGGATTCTTTTTTTCTTTTTGGCTTATCTGAAGAAAATATAAATTAATTTAGGTTAATTTGTATTTTAAAGGGAAAATATACGATTTTAGCTTAACAAATTGATTTTATGATAATTTTAACCTGATAAATTAATAATACTCTAATCAAATTTAGTGAAGTGGTTTTGTGACAATTTTAGTCTGTAAGTAATTTTTCAGCTTCAAAAGCAATTTTAATGTAACTCCGTAATTTCTTTTCGACGATGTTTTTAACTTATGTTTTTATATGTTATTTTTCGGTTTTGATTGTGTTGTGTAAAAAAAAAAATTCTGAGTTAAAATTGTTATGAAATCAATTCATTAGGCTTGATTGATATATTATAGATTTATTAGACAAAAATCATCACAAAATCGATTTATTAAGCTAAAATCGTGCATTTTCCTTATTTTAAACCTACTAATTTGATCTCTTGCAATTCCATGCACAAAATCTAAAAAATTGTACATTAATGCATAGAACGATGTATGTTGTTCGATGAGTAAGGGTGAGTGTTGCTATGCATAAATGGGATCATGATTGAGGTGGCCATGGCGCAAGATGGTTGTTGGTAGCGATGTTGAACTCGGTCGGGGGTTGGGTCAGGCCAATCCCATTGGGTCAATTGTAGAAATTGGGTAGGGTCGAATCAAAATCGACTATATTAATTTCTTATAGGTGTAATCTTAGACCATATTTAACAATCCAAAGAAAAGTAGAAAACGATAGGGTAGAAAGATGGGAAAATCGAAGGAAAATTAAGGTTTCATTTAAAATTTCAAATTACTCTAAAGTTTTGCAATGAAGCCATTTTATTCTCTCCTTCCAAATTCTTTCATACCTTACTTCTCTTAAGTTGTCCTAAATATACTATTTGAGTTTTTCACTAAAACAATTGCAAGTCAATCACTTCATATACATGCACTGAAATTTTATTCATAAAAATGTATATTAATAATATAAAAGAATCTTATATTATTGAAAATAGATAGTTATCCATAAACATGCTTCTAATGTCGGAAGCGGCGACTTTTAAAGGTGTGTTTCATCACTGTTTATGGAATCAAATTAAAATAATTGGGAATCTGTCTCTGACCAGTAATACTCTACAACTTCATGCATAAATATTTTTTAATGTCTTCGTTATTTTTTTTATATTAATTGCTAAGGAAGTCTTATAATTATCTCAGTTGACTTAGGCCAATCACTATGATAATTAATCCAACTACAAAGCTAGAAAATGTTGGGGTTTGTAGATTGTATTATCTTACTATAATATTTGTCTTTTACAAAGATATTACAAATACTTCTGAGATAGTTGTGCATATTTAAGTGATTTTGTTTCTCAAATGAGTTACAATAGGAACAATAATGCGTTATTCAAACATGTCTAAATATATATTAATAAATCTGTATAAATGAATCAGTACTGAAAAATTTGTATGATGGATTTAATATATATATATAAAGAGGGAGAGGAGGGATCATATCATACCTAAGTTTAGGTAGTATATAATGTTCAATCTCATATATTTATCTCATTGATTTTATGATGGTGTTTATTTTTTTATTTTTAAGTTGATAGGACGTGCTAATTTTGTTGTAGTAAGAGTAAAATCGAAACTCAATTTATTATGTGATACATGAAAAAAAACATGTATATTAACTATACATACTTTTAAATATAAATATGCATAATGTTGAACCCATTTACATATGAAAAGTGTGTCCTCAAGAAGATAATGTGTGATGCAAATTAAGTATTACTCTATCTATCACATTTAAAATGTCATACTTTTATTTTTAGATTGTCTCATTACAAATTTCTCATTCTATTTTAGGAAGTGATTATCTTTTCAAAAAGTATGTGTCCTACTTACTTTTTATCACCTTAACTACTTTATATATTTCTCTTAAATACTCGTACCCAAAAGAAAATGAACACTTTAAATGAGACAGTGGGAGTATGTGCTCTTTAATAATAGAGAAATACCAAATTTTGTCACTATATATATGTATATTTTGCTATATATAAAATATTTACCCAACAAGGGTACACTAAATCGAGTACTAATTGGTACGGGTAGATGAAAACATGGTACAATGATAAGTTCCCAAAATTAAATATAAAACAAAACAAACATATTTATTGTGGCTGACGATGTTTCATTCTTTGTTTTGCTTGAAGCACAAGTTTGCGACTGTGCAGACTTACCACTACGCCTCTTTGACTTCGTTTCCATATTCATATATTAATCCACCTTCCAATTTAATTCAAAAGCATAAATTTCCTTGAGAAGAAATTATCAGATTCTTTTGAATGAACAGAAAACTAAACCAGAAAAAATAATCTAAAATATATTTTCACAATTCTTCCATGATTAATGAAAGTCATGATTGAAAAGAATAATTATGTCAATTTGTATATATGAAAAGATTAACCTTAAAAAGTTGTGCTCATGATATGGTTGGAAGATGAAACTACTTAAATCTCGAGTCTCCAGACCTTGGGATGCAAGTATCACCAAATCTTAATTAATCAGTATTTTACATTTTATATGTTACCAAATATATATATATATATAAGAAATTACTTTAATTGACCAGTGGCATGCAAAATTGATGTTGAAAAACTGAATTAAAGAACTTGAATGCCTTAAAAAAAGCGAAATAAAAATCGAATAAACGGAAAATAAAATTAAGTAGGCCTAAATAGGAATTAGTATTTGGTTTGAGAGTAACGTGGATGATAAGGAAAATCTGTTCAATTAACACCAACCTTTTCCCAAAACCATATTTATCTTAAAAGATGGAGATATTTTTAGAAAATTTAAAATAAAAAATGAATTTATTGAATAGTTCAAATTCAAATAAATCTGTTGCAAAAACATACTAATTTTCTCCTCAAGAAAAGGTAAATATTATTGACTCCAGAGAGTTAGGATACTCTCTTTCTCTCTCTCCCCTTATAAATTTGAGAATTTGCAGCGTAGAATCTCTCACTCTCACTCATCAGTTAGAAAATTACTGCTTTTACTCTTGATTCTGAATCTTTATCAGTTACAACAACGCCTCTCTCTCTTCGATTTTACCGTTTTCACCTTTTCTCTTCCACAAATTCCTCACTTCTCACTCCATTTTCCGCTCCTTCAGTTCTTGTTCATCTTCTTCATGTTTTATCACTGCCACTCTCTCTCTACACTGAAAAAATGAGTTCAAAACACTTGCCCATCAAATACTCGCTGCAGAAAATCGTCACCACGAAACTCGTCCCTCCGCCGCCGCTGCATGCCGCCGCCGCCGCGCCCTACCATCCGCCGCGCGTCGTCAGGATATTCGTCACCGACGGCGATGCCACCGACTCCTCCGGCGACGAAAGCGATCACCTCTGCTCGCGCCAAGTCCGCCGCCATGTCAACGAGATTAGGCTAGAGAGACAAAGCGCCGCCTCCGCCATGAAAGCCATTCACGAAGGCGCCGCCGCAAAAAAGAAGAAGAAGCGGTCAGCGCCGAAGAGGCCGGGGCCGGAGAATGAGGAGGGGAAGGGGAAGAAATTCCGCGGCGTGCGGCAGCGGCCGTGGGGGAAATGGTCGGCGGAGATTCGCGATCCGACGCAGCGGTCTAGGGTTTGGCTGGGGACGTTCGAAACGGCGGAGGAGGCCGCGATGGCCTATGACAAGGCGTCGATCAAGATTCGCGGCCCCAATGCCGTCACCAATTTCATAAAACCGCCGGAGCGGGCACCACCATCACCGGAGAGGGCACCGCCGTCACCGGAGAGGGAACCACCGTCGCCTGAGCGAACGCCACCGTCACCGAAGCAGGCGCCGCCATCGCCAGAGAGGGAGCCGCCGTCTCCGGCTGTGGAAACGACGGTCCCCGAGGAATGTTCCGGCGAGGATGAGAATTACGGCTCGCCGATTTCGGTACTGGGGTTTTGGGGTTTAGCGGAAATGATCTGATAAATGATAAATACGAAGACGAGGTTTTGATGGACGAATCTCTGCCGTTGGATCATTCGTTCTTGGACGATTTCGATCCTCTGCCGTTGATCTGCGAGGAGATTAGTGCACCAAAATTAGATTTAGATATTGATGATTTTGGGTCGTTAACTTGGGATTTTGTTAATGACTTTTTGGTAGATGATGCTAGCTTGAATTAAGCAACGCCGTATATTAAAATTATTGTACTACTTTTTTGGGTGGTGGTAAATGTTAATGGTATTCAGCGCCAAGTGTAAGGACGAAAAATATCAAAATAAATATTTATTAGTTATGTGTTTTTTTTTTCCTGATTCAGAATTTTATGAAATTAGTAGAATTTGTTTTGGCGTTTATGGTGTAATTAACGCGGGAAATGTGGAGTCTTCAGTAACTTACATGTAAATAAATGGTTTTAATTTGTAGTCTGCATTACTTTGCTTTGCTTCATTTTCGTATAATTGAAGTATAATAACGGCTTTGAATTCAAACATGAAAATAGAAATATAATATTAATATGTAATTTTAGCTAAATGAGAAGCTAATTAACTGATTATATTAAGAAAATACTCACTTTTATACGTTATGGAGATTAAATTAATGAAATACAAAAAGACAGTATTATTTTTACAGGAGACAAAATTCAAACAAAACGAGCATAAGTTAATGAGTCTGAAAAATGGGACCCACATATTGATATTTTGACAACCAATCAGTTCATGAAACATAAGTTCGATGCTTACTATGAATGGTATAGTTTGTGCTGACAGAAAAAAAGAAGAGAAAACATCCCTATTGAAAAACGTTCAAGATATTACAATGTGTAATGCGTGGCCATGACAAAATAAAAAATTGATACTACAGGATGCATCTTATTTGTTGATTTTAATACTGTACTTTTACTCCTTGCTTCAAAAACAAGCTTATTATCACTCAAAATTGATAGACACATTTACTTGACTTTTATGTCGTTTCTACTTTAATCATGTGCATGTGTTATATGTGACTGAAAACATTATCATTTACATATAATTAATATTTGCTAAAAAGTACATATCATTTGAAACACTAAACTATATATCACTCTATCAAAAATGTTCCGAACACTCGAAAATATTTATGTAAACCATTAATTAATATTAAATCAAAACATACAATGTTCAATTATTGTCCTGGAATCTTGACATAGCTCATGGAATGCCACATGGATCACGTAGCATTTTTACTATTTAATTAAGAAATAACATAAATACATGAAATTATGTGGGATCCGATTAACGACGTTAAGATTCTAGGGGCCAAAAAATGAGTGTAAATATTTTTGATACAATACTAATAGTTGACGGTTTAAATAAATATTACAAATAATTTATGATATTTTTGATAAAGCAAGTAAATTTTTGAGTTTAACTTTTTTATCACTCAGTTCTTTTTTAAGTGTCACATTAATATTTTTTTTCTTATTTTTTATAAAGTGTCATAGTTCGTAATTTAAGAATGAAATTATGATATATTTCTTATTTATTCTTACTCTTGGATTTGATAATTAGTTGTATGAATGCATTTATTATAGTAATTAATGAGGTTACAAATGTAAATTTAAATATTTCTTTAGTTTATGTAATTTGACGGCAGATGACACTTAAAAAAGAACGGAGAGAGCTAGTGCATCGCTTTTCATAAAAAATAATCGACTGATAGACAACAAGATGCCCACACCGCCGGACAACGAGAAGCAAAATCGTCTCCCAGAACCCAGAGAATTCTCCTAAACTTTCGACATGCAACATAACCACGAATAAATTGGGATTACTAAAAACTAATAAATTATTAAATAAACAATAAATAGAAAGAGGAATAGAATTTTTATTAAAGAGAATAATTTTGAGAAAGGTAACAAATGTGTTAAGATATTCCGACATCCAATTAATTCCACCTAACTTGATATTATGATCATCGATGCAAAGATAACTTTAACTCATGCAAATAATTTAAACCAATTATGACCACCGAAGACGCTTATGACGTGATCTTATCTCTCCTTAGTTTCTCGATAGTTAGGAAGACGCTTCACTAACTACTTCTCTAATCGACTAACAACCGTAAGAGACGCTCTATAAGTTTAATGAGCCAACAACATCAAGAATTAGAGAGACCCGATTCAAAATCGATAAACTCTGACGCATTACCGAATTAAGATTGTTAGTCCCTTGACCTGAAGGTCAATTTATCACTAATCAAACCTAAACCACGATTACGTATGACCGATTTAATTGGCTATTAATTAATTCCAACTCACTAAATATTGTACACTACCTAGCAGATTGAATTACAGAGAAAACAGAGAACAATAAATATTTGCATACGAATTAAAGGATACATAACAAATTAGATCTCACTTAGGAATCATACTAGGGCTTCCTTAATCATTACCGAAATAAAAGAGATTAGCTAGAACCCATAATAAAATAAACACCAAAGATTGAATAAAGAAAAAGAAACAGTTGGAATGATGAAGAAGGAAAAAAAATGGTTTTATGCTTCAATGTGTATTCACGCCTAGAGCTGGCAAAGTAGCAGGTCGGGCCGGCCCGACCCCGGGCCCATCGGGCTTTTACATTTTTCGGGCCGGGTCGGGCCTAGCCCGATTTTTTCGGGCCTAAAAATACGAAGCCCAAACCAACCTCGGACGGGTTTTCGGGCGGGCAGGCTTTTTTAGATCATTTTTAATTTTTTAATATATAAAATTAATATTTTAAATTTTTAAAAAATTAAATACTTAATTAAAATCTCATAATTCCTTAACTTAAATAAAGAATAAGTGATGATAACATTTTGAGCTTATTTATTCTTATGACAATGTTTCTTGTATATCTTGATCTATTTATATATTCATGCGATGCTCTTGTAATGTAGTATAATTTTAATTCTTTAATTTAAGAAGAAAAAATTAGTAATTATAAATCAAAGATAAATGATATTATTAAACATCAATCCCACTTATACACCTAAAATAATAGAAAAAAATTAATTAATTATACAGTATATATTTAACATCAAGATTCAAAATAGTTTTTATATATTATAAGGTTATTAGTCATCATCCTATATATTTTTTGAGATCATTTCTCTTATGAATTATTTTTAAATGATTTATGAGGTTATTATTTTTTTTAGAATTTATTTTCTTGACCAATATGTGAATTAATAAGAAAATTGTTACTATAAAAAATAAATAATTATATAAATATAATTAATATTATTAAAAAATTATAAATATGTATGTTAAATAATATTATAAATATATATATATATTTAATAATATATCGGGCGAGCTTTTTTAGCCCAAAACCCCGGGCTTTTTGGCCCGGCCGTGGTGTTTTTAGGGGGCTTTTAGGCCGATTTTTTCGAGCCTTTAATTTGTAAGCTCAAACCGGACCAAACCCCGGGTACCCCGGCGGGCTTTTAGGGCAGAAATGATTTTCTTGGCTCTATTCACGCCTCTCTCTGATTCTATGTTTTAAAAATAACTAAACTAATAAAAAGTGCTAACCTAAAGCTAGATGGGCCGAACATGTCCAAATAGTAAAAACTACAAAATAATATCCAACTAATAATTAAAAGCTTCCATAATAATAAGTTTCCATATAGAAAATAAATTCCATGTAAATCCTCCTTCAATCCATTGTCTTCAAACTCTTTCCAAAATCATGTTTTTTCTTCCAAAATAATATCAACACCTACAAAATCCACAAAATATGCAAATAACTTCATAAAAGATATTAAACATTTAAACTCATCAAAATCGTCTAAAATATACGTATAAAATATGCCTAATCAAATTCCCCCACACTTGAATAATGCTCATCCTCAAGCATAAACAAAATATAAGATAAAAGAACAAACTAGGCAGTGACTCGATTCAAGAAAAACACCAAGTGACTATTGATCAAGAAATAACGATCATAATCAAGATCAAAATATAACCACCTTTTATACCAAAAACCATTCATTGATTTCAACAACTTCATGTGTACACCCTTCGTCCAAGTCAAAATAATGCAATCAGTCTAGCATCACAAGGTTCACTCAAGATCACTCAAAAATCAACGACAAGATAAATTCACACTAAAGCAACTTGACTATATCAATCACAAATTTGCCAATATGTCACTATCTCTACCAAAATGAAATGAAATTCAAGCACAAATCATTAGGACTTTCACAGATTGTAATGGGGGCTAGAGTGCATTGGTAGAATAAAAAAAAATAGTGAAAATGGTTAGTAAATCCAACAAAATGTAAGTAGTTCACCACATGTGTACTTTACTCCCCATAATTCATTCTCCATCCTTGACGTTTTTTTTTTCTACCAAGTATTCCGCTACCAACTCTTTCCATTTTACTTTTCTTTTTTTATCATTTTTTTTCTTTTCAACTCTTTTTTTTCACAGAGCAACAACAACTAACAAAAATAGCAGCATCACATTTATCAACATGTAACCACATCCACATCAGTGTTCTTAATCTCATCATCTCACAAACTCAGCTACCCTTCAATAAAAAGAAGAAGAAGCGGTCGACGCCGAAGAGGCCGGGGCCGGAGAATGAGGAGGGGAAGGGGAAGAAATTCCGCGGCGTGCGGCAGCGGCCGTGGGGGAAATGGTCGGCAGAGATTCGCGATCCGACGCAGCGGTCTAGGGTTTGGCTGGGGACGTTCGAAACGGCGGAGGAGGCCGCGATGGCCTACGACAAGGCGTCGATCAAGATTCACGGCCCCAATGCCGTCACCAATTTCATAAAACCACCGGAGAGGGTACCACCATCACCGGAGCGGGCGCCACCGTCACCGGAGAGGGCACCACCGTCGCCGGAGCGAACGCCACTGCCGCCTGAGAGAACGCCACCGTCACCTGAGAAGGAGCCGCCGTCTCCAGCTGTGGAAACGACGGACCCCGAGGAATATTCCGGCAAGGATGAGAATCACGGCTCGCCGATTTCGGTACTGGGGTTTTTGGGGTTTAGCGGAAATGATCTGAAAAATGATAAATACGAAGACGAGGTTTTGATGGACGAATCTCTGCCGTTGTCGTTCTTGGACGATTTCGATCCTCTGCCGTTGATCTGCGAGGAGATTAGTGTACCAAAATTAGATTTAGATATTGATGATTTTGGGTCGTTAACTTGGGATTTTGTTAATGATTTTTTGGTAGATGATGCTAGCTTGAATTAAGCAACGCCGTATATTAAAATTATTTTACTACTTTTTTCGGGTGGTGGTAAATGTTAATGGTATTCAGCGCCAAGTGTAAGGAAGAAAAATATCAAAATAAATATTTATTAGTTATGTGTTTTTTTTTCCCTGATTCGAAATTTTATGAAATTAGTAGAATTTGTTTTGGCGTTTATGGTGTAATTAACGCGGGAAATGTGGAGTCTTCAGTAACTTACATGTAAATAAATGGTTTTAATTTGTAGTCTGCATTACTTTGCTTTGCTTCATTTTCGTATAATTTGAAGTATAATAACGGCTTTGAAAAACATGAAAATAGAAATATAATATTAATATGTAATTTTAGCTAAATGAGAAGCTAATTAACTGATTATATTGGTGGATAGAATAACAAGTTCACACCCGCTAAATATTAAGAAAAATACTCACTTTTATACGTTATGGAGATTAAATTAATGAAATACAAAAAGACAGTATATTTTACAGGAGACAAAATTCAAACAAAACGAGCATAAGTTATGAGTCTGAAAAATGGGACGCACAGATTGATATTTTGACTACCAATCAGTTCATGAAACATAAGTTCGACGCTTACTATGAATAGTTGTGCTGACAGAGAAAGAGAAGAGAAAACATCCCTATTGCAAAACGTTATAGATATTACAATGTGTAATGCGTGGCCATGACAAAATAAAAAATTGATACTACAGGATGCATCTTATTTGTTGATTTAATACTGTACTTTTACTCCTTACTTCAAAAACAAGCTTATTATTACTGAAAATTGATAGAAACATTTACTTGACTTTTATGTCGTTTCTACTTTAATCATGTGTATGTGTTATATGTGACTGAAAACATGCATATTTGCTCTATCAAATATGTTCAGAACATTCAAAAATATTTATTTAAACCAATAATTATTAATATTAAATCAAAAACATACAACGTTCAATTATTATCCTGAATGCAGTAGCATTTTTATGTGGGATCCGATTAACGACGTTAAGATTCTAGGGGCCAAAAAATGAGTGCAAACATTTTTGATGCAATACTAATAGTTGACTGTTTAAATAAATATTATAAATAATTTTTGATATTTTTTATAAAGCAAGTAAACTTTTGAGTTTACAATTTTTATCACTCCGTTCTTTTTTAAGAGTCACATTAATATTTTTCTTATTTTTTAAGAAGTGTCATAGTTTGTAATTTAAGAGTGAAATTATGATATATTTCTTATTTACCCTTACTCTTTGATTTGATAATTAGTTGTATGAATGCATTTATTATAGTAATTAATGAGGTTACAAATGTAAATTTACATATTTCTTTGGTTTATGTAATTTAATGGCAGATGACACTTTAAAAAGAACGGAGAGTGTTGGTGCATCGCTTTTCATAAAAAATAATCGAATGATGAGACGGTCGGTATCCCACATTCTTGTGAGACAACGAAAGAAAAATCATCTCCCAAGGAACCAGCAAAAATTCTCCTAAACTTTCGGCTTGTAACTAGAGGTGACAAAGTAGTGGGCCGCACCGGCCCAACCCCGGGCTCATCGGGCTTTTAATTTTTGCGGGCCGGGTCGGGTCGGGCCTGAAATTTTTGGGCCTAAAAATATGGAGTTCAAACCAACCCCGGACGGGCTTTCGGACGGACGGACTTTTTTTAAATATTTTTTTATTTTTTTAATATATAAAATTAATATTTTAAATTAAAAAATAATTATTTAATTAAGATCTCATAATTCCTTAACTTAAATAAAGAATCAATGATGAAAATATTTTGAGCTTCCTTATTCTTATGATAATGATTCTTGTATATCTTGACCTATTTATGTATTCATGCGATGATATTGTAATGCAGTATGCTTTTAATTCTTTAATTTAAGGAGAAAAAATAAGTAATTACAAATCAAAGATAAATGATATTATTAAACGTTAATCCGACTTATACTCATAAAATAATAGAATAAAATAAATTAATTATACTGTATATATTTAAGATCAATAATTCAAAATAGATTTTATATACTATAAGATTATTAATCATCAATGTATATATTTTTGGAGATCATTTCTTTTAGGAATTATTTTTGAATGATTTATGAGGTTATTATTTTTTCTAGAATTTATTTTTTTGACCAGTATGTGAATTGGTAAGAAAAATGTTACTATAAAAATAAATAATTATATAAAATATAATTAATATTATTAAAAAAATATCGATATATATTTTAAAAATAATATTATAAATATATATATTTAATAAAAATCGGGCGGGCTTTTTTAGCCCAAAATCCCGGGCTTTTTTTGCCCAAAGCCCTGTAGGCCCGGGGTTTTTTCGGACGAGTTTTTTAGGCCCGATTTTTTCGGGCCTTTAATTTTGAAGCCTAAACCCGCCCAAACCCCGGATACCCCGGACGGGCTTTTCGGGCCGGGTTCATTTTGCCGGCTCTACCTGTAACATAACCACGAATAAATTGGGATTACTAAAAACTAATGAATTATTAAATAAACAATAAATACAAAGAGGAATAGAATTTTTATTAAAGAGAATAATTTTGAGAAAGGTAACAAATGTATGAAAATATCCCGACAGCCGATTAATTTCACCCTACCTTGATATTCTGATCATCGATGCATAGATAACTTTAAATCATGCAAATAATTTAAATCAGTTATGACCACCAAGACGCTTCGACGCGATCTTATCTCTCCTTAACTTCGATAGTAAGGAAGACGCTTCACTAACTACTTATCTAATCCACTGACAACCTTAAGAGACGCTAATGAGTCGACAACATTAATAATTAGAGAGACCCGATTCAAAATCGATAAACTCGGCGCATGATTACCGAATTAAGATTGTTAGTCCCTAGGGATGGCAACGGATCGAACCCGATCCAGTCCATGGATCCGGATCCATTTTAAGGATCGGATCCTCAAAATCTGGACCGACGGATCGAAACATATATCAATATTTCGGATCGGATGCGAGTTTAGGTTTTAAGACCGGATCCGGTCCGGATCCCGCCCAGATCCGCCAATTATATATATATATATATATATATATTATAATTAAATTAGTTAACCTAAATAATTTCTATTCGTATGCCTCGTCGTCATTCCCAATTTTTCATTCCAAAATCCATTTAGTTTTATATATATATATATATATATATATATATATATAATATTATAATTAAATACATAACCCCAACTTAAAACTATTCAATTTTCTTTTCAAATTATTCCAAAACAAATATGTTCCAAATTTCATTTCAAATACTCACAATTATGTATCTATCGGCATTCATGACGGATCGCGTCACTTACACCACCGACGATCGAGTTATTTGTTGCTTACTACTTTATAGTAAATTTGTAACTAACGTCTTCCAATATAGTGATAATTGTAGAAATTTTAAATAATTATTATAATGTTATTATGCATTTAGTTTATTATGGTGTTACTGTGAATTATATGTGATATGGATCCGGGTCTAGATTCTGGACTCTGTGGATCTTGATCTGGATCTAATTTTTTTGGACCCAATGGATCTGGATCGGATCCGGATCAAAGCAAAAAAAATCGAATCTGGATCTGAATCTAGCCAGATCCGATCCAGATCCGGCCCATTGTCATCCCTATTAGTCCTATGAAGGGCTGTCTATTCGGTACGAGTCGGCTACCCTATCCGAAAAAATAGGGTACCCGACCCCAATTTTGCATAAAAAAGTGTTACCCGATCCGACCCAATTTTGTAAATCGAGTACTCGAATACCCGACTCGGGTATTTTTAAAAAAAAATATTATATATAATTCTATATATTTATTGTAAGTATTAGTTTATTAGAATTAATTATTTAAAAATTAATAATAATAAATAATAATAGAAATTCTTCCTAAATGTACTTTTTGTTTTGTTTTTCTTGTATTTATTTATTTTATTTTATATTTGTATATATATATATATATATATATATATATATATATATATGTGTGTGTGTGTGTGTGTGGATTTTGAAAAGAAAATTTCGATCTTAACAATCAATTGAAAAGTTTACAAAATGATTATAATTACAAAGATCGACGATCTCGGTCATGGAATCAACTATTACAAAGTTGAATCAAAAATTGATTTTTTGAAAACTAAAACCCAGTATGTTCCACCTCCAAGAAGTTTTGAAAATTTTAAAACTAGAATTCTTGATATTCCTTGGAGAGAAACAATGGAACCAGTCTGAAATTGTTCCCGACCTTGAGGAAATTATTTCTAAAAAGTTTTACAAGGATTTCAAAACCTTGTTGATTTACAAAAGAAAATTGTTGAAATTTATTTCAATGAATCAAAATTCAAGGCGTAAAAGTCATACAAAGGCGATGTTTATAAAATTATACGAAAAGAAGGATATTAATTGATGAGCAGTTCAATTCACGGCCTTCTATTTCTGATTGATTTAAACAAGACCGACATGCGAGATGAAATGACAATCAATTTTTACCACAATGGTATGATTGATTTTATGGAATTCAGTTATACAGAAAAAACATAAGACCTAATGAACAAATTGGGAGAAAAATTTCTATTGACAGCTGGCAATATTTCATCATTATCTTCCAAATCAAATGTCTACTGCAAAATTCTAGCTTCTCTTCCAGAAGCTACATCTTACGATTATCGCCCGACTAGAAAAGAATTTATTTGACAGATATTGAATATTCTGGACGATATCTTCAGACCAGGTGTAAAAAGAGGGAACCAGATCATTTTACATTTCAGTATTCTGAAGAACAAATTAACATATTTCAAAAGTCTGAAAACATCCCTAAACTTTAATTATGGATGAAGTATAAACTTGCAGCTGAAGGACATTATTTACAAATATGGGTTACACCAAATTGGAATATGTTCCTTCCTTTCAGCGGAGAAGGTGATAGTCTTGTAGATGAAGAAATTACTATCATCAATACAGATAAAGAAGAAGAAGACATTGAAGATTCTCAAAGCTGCGACACAATTCCAGAAACTCATAGAGATTTCTGAAGATTAGACATATCTGTGTCAATTATTAGTTTGTAACTGTTTCTCTTTTGTAATTTTCTTCTTCCTGTTTTTCTTTTACACGTATAGAAAGCGTGTATCAATAAATTAATTAGCATTCAAATCAAGTTGATGGCGTGTAACAAAGTTGGCCATCCTAACTAGGTAGCTAGCTAGATAGGTAGATAGGTAGATAAAATATCATTATGACATTTGACAAAAAATAGTGTAATAGTAGTTTTGTTTTGCCTATAAAAAGATATATAATCGTTCATTGTAAACACACACCAAGAGAGTATAAAAAATCCTTTGCATTCTCCAAAAAATCATGAGTTTCTAAGTTTCTTGTTTTCTTACTCCTATAGCCGATAGCAAATTCGATATCCATCCTTGAGAGCTAAATAATATATCCCAACATATAAAAAAAAAAAAACCACTTCACTTCCGCTGAACATATTTTCTGGAAACGAAGGCTTCGTCCATGTTTTCTTCATAAAAAGAGTTATGTGTGAGCTGTATAGGTATTATTTCTATTTCTATTTCCTTTCTTTTTTGTGGTTTAATGTGTAACCCGAAAAAAACACACCCTACCCCCCATTTGGTATCAGAGCTACAAAAACTTCTGAGGCCTAAAAGACCAGGACAGGCTTAACGTGTTAGGCAAACATGATGTTGTAAGTCCTCTTTATTGTTAAGAACCCGCCTAGGTGAAGGATTAAGATGTTTATTGTAGTAATGGTATTATATTGGTGTGTAGAGTTGATTTTTTGAGAAACTCTTAAACCATAAATATGTATATTATGTTGTGTTATTGGGATATGTTTAATCATAAGAATAAGGATGGTATACGGATTTGTTTGAAGTTTTAGGGTAAGAAATTTTTTAATCATAGATCAAAACTCTTTTGTTCAATCTGATTTCTCAAATCCAGACAATCTTAAGGATAAACATAAAATATCATGTGACAATCATAATTTTATTTGTCAGTTTGAACGAAAATTTAAACATATATCGCATTCAGAAAATAATCATTTAAATAATATTACAGATTTAATTATAAATTTAAACCGTAATATAGAAAAGAATAAAAACGATAATTATAACTTACTTAAAGAAATAATACAAAGTAATCAAGAAAAGAATAAATTAATTAAACAGATTAGTGAAAATTTTGACTATATTAAAGAACAAAATAATCAAATCATCTCGGAAATTAAACAGTTAAATAAAAATTTGCCTAGTAAAGCGAGATTAATCGAGTTAAGTTACTTAATAGATAATTTAAAACCAAAGAAAGTTGAATTAGAAACTAAAAACTATTAGGAGAAATTGAATTACAAATCAAGAAAACTTTTAATAAATTAGAAACAAAAATAAATAATAGACTAATTGACCAAGATATTGATAATATTACACAAGCTATAAATAATTTAAGCTTAGGATTACAAGAAAGACCTAGAAAAGTAACCCCTACAATATATAATTATTGGAAACCTAAAAAATGAGTAATTTTAGACCATTTTCTGGAAACTCACAAACTATACAGCAAGAAAGAAATTCTACAAGTAATATAAATGAAATTATAACTTCAGATACATTTTTACATAGAATTTTAAGTTCTAGAAGAGGATCTGGAAGCAATAGTTCTCAACAAACTATACAATTAGAAGAAGAAATTGATGTTGATAGAAATTTAGAAATTTACAATAATCATAGTTTTGAAATTTTACAACCAAGGGTTTTATATCAAGCAGGAATAATAAATATAAACACAAGCTTTATTAGAGGAAGTAGAGAAGTAAGTACTAGAGTAGTTGATGGTACAACAGAATTTATAGATTTACTATCACCAGAAACTATAAAGAAATTAATTAAAAGTAATAAACTATTTTCACATATAGGATTAATAATAAATAGGAATAAAAGCATTTGGAAGACAAGAAGTAGGAACAAAGGCTTTAGTATTAATTACAGATCAATCATGGCAACAAGATGTTAAAAGAGCTATTATATCAGGAATGAAAGTAGATTTAAACAAAAATTCAGCATTATTTTATTGTGCCCCTAATATTTTAAAAGATACCAGGGATATAAGTAAAATAAAAATTGCAATACAAACTAAAGGGTATACAAATTATGAAGGAAATAATTTAGTAATAAGCGTTGGAGTATTAGGAAAAATGAGTACATCTTCAAGTATGAAATATAAAGTTAATATTGAAAAAATGATAAAAGTCATTGCTTCAAAAGGAATTAAAATGATAGAACCACAAAAAATTGAACCTACTGAATTAGCAGGATTAGAATGAAATTTAGAAGATTTAAAAAAAAAATCTAATGAAATTTTAGTTCCACAAAAAAGTATTATTTATTATAATAATGGACAAGCCAATTTAAGATTTACAAATTTATTAAAAAGAAACAATAAAAATGAGGAAAATGACGAAGATGATGATGATATGGAAATAAACTATAACTTAATGAATGAATATTATGATACAGAACCAATTTATGATACAGATTCTGAAGAAATAGACACATTAGAATTAACAGAAACAGAAATGATAGGATATTGTCAATTTAATAACGAAGACTATGACAATAATTTAGAAAATAATATAGAATTTGAAACAGGGTTCAAGTTTGAAGAAACAAAAACAACGATAGATGAAATAATTAATAAAAAATTTACTGAAATAAATTTACAAGATCAAATTGATGATATGTTAATAGAATGTATTACAGAATTAGGAATGGATTCTAACCAAGCTTATAAAGAATTAGAAAAATATTTTAATCTACCATTAGTTTCAGAAATTCAACAAGGAAAAATTATGATTAGTGATTTTTATAAAAATAATAGAGAAACCAATTTTATTGATGTTTCAATGACTCCTAGTAATAAAAGACATAAACCAGAATTTATACAACAAGGAGAAGGTAATACAACGAGACAAGGTGGACAAAATTGGATACCAAAGCCCAATATGAAGGAGAATCTCGAATAATTGGAAAGGAAAAAGAGCTCAATAGGAAAATTATATAGTGGAGACATGTTATATATAGAAGAACAAAGCCCACAATTATGGGAGATGAAGTTTTAGTTTAGGAACAAACAAGAATAAGAAATTGGGAAAAGAAAAATAGGAGACATGGATATGTTTTCTTATTTAGAAACAACTTTAGGTCCAATGACTTTATGATTATGGCAAAGTAAAAATCTCAAGCTCGATGAAATAAATCAATTAAAAGCATTAGGAGATAATCCTTATGATTTTACAAGTGCAATAAGACTATTAATAATATGTGTTGATCCAGCAAAAGATAACACGTTTTTGCAAGATACATCAATAAGAAATTTAGAACAATTAAGTATTTCAGATTTTAAATATATAAGAGAATTTACAAATGATTTTGTTAGATTATTATCACAAACCCAGAGAGCCATGGAAGATGAATTATGTAATAAATATTTTATAAAACTTCCGGAGACTTAGGAAAACAAATACATGAAGCACAGGAAGTAACTACTCGAATTTAGGAATAGGACCAAGAATAACTTTTACATTTAAATATTTAGAAGATAGATGTAAAGATGCGTAATAAAAGAACAAATAAAAGACAAGCATGAGCATTTTGTAAAGCTGCTATTTATACACCTCAAGCTTATGGATATTACAAAAACCATATAAAAAGGTATTAGAAAAGTACTACTTATAAATATAATAAGAATAAAGATAGAAATAGATATGTTAAGAAACCTTACAAAGAAAGTGTAGATGTTTTATATGTGACTCGAAAACACTTAGCTAATAAATGTCCCAATAAAATAAAAATTATGAAAGAACAAATTTAATAGAAGAAATAGGAGAATATAATATAGAAGTAATAAATTCAGAAGATTCTGATAATGAATCAATCTATAGTATTTATACAGAATATGAAAATGAAAAAGAAATAGATCCTACAGTAGTAACATATACATATATGAATACATTAAATGATTGTTTACATTATTGGATTAAAGAAAAATGAAATAACCATATTCCATGTATTAATTGTAAATTATACCCAGAAATTACAAGAAGATATCAATGTAATAAATGTTTTGAAGAAATATGTTTCTTATGTTTAGAAAAACTATTTGGAATAAAAACCGAAATAAAAGGAAAGGCTAAAATTGAAAAAATAAAAATACTAATATTTATAAAGAAAAATTGGAAAAACATGAAGTAATGTTAGAACTATATAATCATAAATATTTAAAATTTGAAAATAAATACGAAGAACTCCAAAATAGGATAAAAGTTATAGAATATACATTAAATAATTATAAAAAAATTGAAACTATTGAACTAAATCAAATGGCAGAACAAGTAGAAGAAGAAGAAGAAGAAATATTAATAAATAATAGTAATAATACAAAAAATCCAGCTACAACAACTCTAATAAATATTCAATGCAGAGGGGGTAGGGTGTGTTTTTTTGGGTTACACATTAAACCACAAAAAAGAAAGGAAATAGAAATAGAAATAATATCTATAGAGCTCACACAGAACTCTTTTTATGAAGAAAACAGGGACGGAGCCTTCGTTTCCAGAAAATATGTTCAATGAGTGAAGAGATTTTTTTTTTTATGTTGTGATATATTATTTAGCTCCGAGGATGGTGATCGAATTTCTTTCTCGGTATAGGAGTAAGAAAAGCAAACTTAAAACTCATGATTTTTGGAGAATGCAAAGGATTTTTATACTCTCTTGGTGTGTCTTTACAATAAACGATTATATGCCTTATTATAAGAAAAAAAAAACTACTATTACACTATTTTTTGTCAAATGTCATAATGACATTTTATCTACCTATCTAGCTAGCTACCTAGTTAGGATGGTACCAACTTTATTACTGCCATCACTGATTTGAATGCTAATTAATTTATTGATACACGTTTCCAATATTTTGTGGATAAACGTTACTACGCTATATTTAAATTCGATTAGATTTGAAATCAAATAAGGTATCTTTAAAATTGTGATAGATGATGAAAGGGCCTTTTACCATTTACAATTTTTTTACCGAGAACGATTTATTTATGCATCTTTATCAGTTACCCTGTCTCTGTCGGCTGTACCTTTTCGCTTTCATGGCTGTCCTTTCAACTGCCCAAATGACACCCAAAAATTTATTGTTCCTGCGCTGTAATTAAAATAAAAATTGAAAAATATAAGGAAATATTATTCTAGCAATTAAAGAAAAAATGAAGGAAATCAAAACCTTAATTAAATAGTCAAGTCGAAGTAATGTGTTAAATTCTATTTAATTCAGTTCGTTAACCGTATAGCGTCGATCTATACCCCAAGACGAGGTTAAGGTGGATTCTCGTCGGTAACACGTTCAATCCCACCAAACGCCCTATGGGTTGATCACTTGGTTTTCCAAGTGTGGTTTATGTCTGTGTGGTTTGCGGCTATTGCACAGAATGCATTGCGGGTTCCCATGATATAAAAAAAAAAAAAATGAAAGAAAGATTAGTGTCAATTGAACTTATTCGTAATATAATTTTAAAAAGCAAAATCAATATTAATATTTTTTTTTGGTAATTAATACTGAAATTTTAAAAGTTTACGGTGGACTCGAACCCGAGACCTTTGGCATCGGCATTAACCACTCTACCACTAGGCCAACACACACACCAATATTTATTATTTTTTGGTCAATTAATACAGAAATTTTAAAGGCTGCGTCACGGTGGACTCGAACTTTTGGCGCTCGAGCGTTAACCACTCTACCACTAGGCCAACACACACACCCAATATTTATTATTTATTGATAGTGAATGCGATTTAACGTTTCATACAAGATGAACTTATACACTATCTTAACCTAAAAAACATTCATGACATTTAAACTCATACCATTTCAATCATCTTATTAGGAGTATAGCTAGTCATTAGCAGATGAAGAATTTTATTATACATTTGGGATTTTCGATGAAATTTTATCTAATTCTTAGTGCATTATGAACCATACTAGTTCATCAATCAGACAAGCTAAACCAATATATACACACAAAGTGGCTGCGGGCATGGCTGAAGCCCCTGAATTTTTATTTTTATTTTTTAAAAGAACAACTAATGAAGTCATACAGGGGCGTTGCCGTTGGAATTTTTGTGACAGTCATCCTCACAAATTTAATTAAAAATATTTGAGTTTTATTTTGGTCTTTCACTGCTTACACACCCCAACAAATGACGTGTATGTTGGCTTAGCATTAGAGTAGTTAATGTCCGGCGCCAATCTTGATTCGGTCCATAGCGACCTTTAAATTTCTGTATTAAAAAAATGGCACAGACAACTCTGAAAAAAAAAAAGTGAAAGCAAAACAGGATGCTACTAAAAGGAGAATGTAGGCATTAATTAATAATCCATATGTCCTCCAAATATATTCTTGTAATCTTCGACACAAGTTTTAATAAAAAATTATTGAATATATTATGAGTGGAGTAATGATCCCACAATACTGTAATATTAAATTAGTTAGTGGTGGACCATATGTGATAAAATATATAAATAAATGGGTTGTTGAGAATAAAAAAGAGAAATTGTTGTGAATCATGAGTGATAAAATATATAAATAAAAAATATTATTGAGTGTAATAATTTGAGAAGATATTAACCTAAATAGATAGGAAGGAAATTTGGAGACGTTCCAAAAAAAGAAAACTAGGAATGAAATTGAGGGACGCAAGAGTAAAAGTTATTCAAAGATTGCATTTTTAGAAAGGAGATAAATACTTCTTGTTGATTGAAATTTTGGAAATGATTGAACATTATAAGGTAGGTGATTCCCAGGTTAAGTAAAAGCTAATAGCATCTGAGAAAAGGCATAGCAAATAAAGGGGTGAAATGGTAAAGAAAAAGATGGTACGAAATAGAAAAGAAAAGACGATATATATATATATATATATATTAATAGTAATTTTCATTAAATATTCAAATAACCCAATAACCAAGAACTTAGGGCCTTTTTACAAATTTGGGCCAAAATTTTGTACGTTCCCAATGTCAAGCATAATGCCCAAATGTCACGCGAGTTTATGATTTGTTTAAGAAATTAATATTAGAGAAAGGACTAGAAATCCTTAAATATATATTTGAGATGTCTAGTATATCTTGAATATATTAAACAATCTCCAAGGTTGCTCAAACTATACGTTCATTTATTTATAACATAAAATTGGATGGAATAAAGTAATTACTTTTATTTTCATTTTACCATTCATTTAATTGCGTTAATCTATGGTATTGTATAGATTGAACTAGGCATATATAAGTTAACACGGTATGCCCTAAGGACCGATCAATCAGCTCATCTAAACCAATCACGCCCAACTATAGTTTGTGTCTGAAATATAAGCTCGTAATGTGTAGTAGTAATGTATTCGTGGGCAAGAAACAGCTAAGATTATTTTGTATCATTCTCAAACCGCCAAACATAACTTATCTTTGAATCGAACCAAATACACACTTCTTTTCCTTCCTTGTTTTTTCTTACAATGGAGTTGAAGAATTATGACAAGCTGCAGATTCTCACAGCAAAAACATTAGATTTGCATACAAGAATCAACGACAAAATCAATCAACACAGCTTCACCCTCTGCGGCCATTGCTCGAGCCAGGGCCGGTACTGCGTCGTAGCGGAGCGCAGCCGAGATGAGACAGAGAGGCTGATCGCCATAAGCGATTCCCTCAAAGAGCTCCACAGCCTCATTCTCTCTCTAGAGGTAGCAACTGTGCCTCGTGAGTGCGCTCTGAGTAAACCCCGTCTCTCATGCTATAGTTTTTTGTATGCAGAGAGTGCGATCGAATCACAAGCGACAAAGGGATGAAGCATTGGCTCGGATAGAAGAGAGCAGGAAGGTGGTGAGAGAGGGCGAGACGATGCTCGAAAGAGGAGAGAGAAAATGTCGGTGTGATTGTAGAGGTGATTGAGTTTGTTGGAGATGATGGAAAAAGTGGTGAATTTTTGTGGGGTTTGAAATTGGAAATGGATGAGAAGAGTGAGCGGCAGAAGAAGAGTGTGAATGGAATCTATAGATTCCTCGTTGGAACAGCGAGATTCGGATTGGAATTTTTGGTGATTTTTGCCACGATTTATACGAGTTTGGAGTTTGCTAAAATTCATGGGAAGCACAAGAATGAAGATGAGAATGATTCAAGAATTGAGAAACAACCTAGGTTTCTGCTAAATGGCGACGCTTTAGATGTTTTATGTGGGAGGGGTTGAGTTTTTTAGTAGTGTTTGTAAAAATGTTGTTGATGTGTAGGTAACACTTGTTCGTCCAGTCCTTTATATGGATATCAGAGGTCGGAGAAAAATGTAATTGAACATCCTGTATTTATAAATGTAAAATGTTGTTTATTGGGAAAAATATTGATTGGAGTTTCTATTCATATGTTATACTATAACACTTGATAGAGGAATTCAACTTTATTGTTTTTCATTTTTTCCCTCGATTTTCGAGTTAAATTTAATAGAAATTATAGAATTACCCACAATATATTTTTCTGGGCATTTTTCGTATTTGGTTATGGGCCATTTCAAATTAGATTCTTATTTGGGCCCAACTTCATTTTGGGTATTTCATACTTTTCCCAGCTGAAATTACAAGATATAAATTTCAAAAGTCAATTTTATTCGAATATGATTTCGTTAATAATGCTTAGGAAAACAAAAGGACACAAACATTAATATGTATTGGAAACCATTACTGATTGTTAGCAACTACAAGGCTGCTCTATTTTGCAGTATAGACATCTCATCTTTAAAGTATTTCAATTTCGTATTTTATTTCATCAATATATATAATATACGTTTCTTAATGTAAATGATATTTTTCTTAAAAACAAATGATACTTTTTTCCGTTCACACCGGATGTACAGAAGTTTTTGTGTACATTCAAAGGAAGAATACAAGAGGCTAACACTTCTCCCAAAATGCAATGTCCTATTCACGAAACATATGCAATTTAGACTTATATTTAATCATATTTTACGTTTGTGGTCTTAACTAATAATTGTTTAAACTTAAGTTCTACACCCATTTTTTTTTTGTAGTTTATGTAATAACACCCTCATCTTTAGTATATTTGTTTTAAAACAAGAGTAGATAGCCAATAAATAAAGTCAATACAAAAAGGTATAAAATCTTTCTTCTTTTTTCTTTTAAGATAATTTTCCGGGCTTGTCGTTAGGCCCATTAAGGGCCCATAATTGGACCAGTCATTCACGAGACTTCCTAAATCCAAAACAAAAGATTGCTTTGCCTCTGTAGATCCCTATCTCTTACATTTTTTTGAATTAATTTATATATTTTTGAACTTTGTATTTTATTTTTATAACTAATGATGTTTTGAGTGAAATCCGAATCCCAGTCTATGTCAAATTACCTTTGCATCATATATGAGTTTGGATCCAGACTTTTGAACCATCTCATATAAGTTTTTGTGATTATAAGTTCCTTTTTTCTTGTAAAATTAGATTTTCTTATTATTTACATTTATTTCAAAATTTACTTTCAACGAAAATGTATGGAACCTGCTAGACTTTGCTTACCCCTCAGCAGCCAATATTCCGAACTAAAATTACCTAAATTATGATTAGGGTAATAATGAAACTTAAATCAAATACTGTATTCCTTAAACTTGGTTTCACCGCTTTAATTCACGTATTATGCATATCAATATTTTGTCCGATTCTTTACAGATTAAACAAAATTCATCAGCCAAAATTTGACTGAAAAGCAAGAAGACACAAACATCTAGATCCCCATCTCATCAGCCAAAATTTGAATTCAAAATGCTCCGATAATCTATTATATTTCATCATTACATACATAGTACTACTCCCTCCGTCCCCATAAATTCTAGATCCCGTCTCATTTCTTTAATCTATTATAGATTAATGAGAGTTATGTTTTGTAT
The DNA here is from genome assembly GCA_036937905.1 of Salvia rosmarinus. NCBI lineage: Eukaryota > Viridiplantae > Streptophyta > Magnoliopsida > Lamiales > Lamiaceae > Salvia > Salvia rosmarinus. Next base: position 47,672 of record JAODLM010000048.1, read on the forward strand.
GTTAAGTAATGTGTGATATAAAATTCGAGATACTCTTTAGTGTAAAATTGTTTCCTTTTTTGAAAAGGATCAACAATAACGGGATAGCAAAAAAAAAAAACGAACCAACAAAATGGGACGGACGAAGTACATAATAAAGGCACATATATCAAACATCATACGACATGAAACTCGATAAGTTACAAAGCCCTCATTTCAGTCATGGCACAAGTCACCCTAGCACTCACAGTTACATTATTGTTAACATATATACTTACTAATTTTCACACAATAAGCAGAAATCACGAGAGGAGTACGCAATCATAGTCCAAAGCTAATAATTAACCCCATAAAAAAGCTCCGATTGCAAATTTTCTCTTATGATCAACATCTCCACTCACATTGAGTCCGTACTCATTCAATAAACAGTCGAGTTTCCACTCTTGCATGACTTCGTACTCTGCCCGACTGTATCTCGGGTAGTGCAACGGCATTTGGAAGCCACAACGGTCTCCCGGACGACACCTACCTCCAAGATTTGTAGGTGGAAGGGACTCCATCCCTCCTCTGCTCATTTTATTTTCACTTTCCTTCACCCTTTTGAGAACCAAGAGTGATCATTTTGGATCTATTTATAGTCACTAACAATGTAGAGGTAGGTAGAGCAATTAATGTAGAATTTATTTTATTTTATTTTATTTTTAAAATAGTCACTCAAGATTTTCGATATAAATTATAGTGTTGTCAATTTTTGAATTGGCCCTTCGTTGACCCTAAACGTTATTTTACGTGCACGAAACAAGGTTGGGAGGCAATTCATTTGGATCACATGATGGAAACAAATTCTACAACTTTCCCAACCAATACAAATATACACTTTGTTTCAAGGTTTCTTGCTTTGTCAAATTATTATATTTCAGCTTATATTTTATTTTATACCCACGTCTGAATTAAAAACATCTTAAACACATGTTTACACGAATTTGTGGAGAATATACACGTAATAAGATCGAAAATTATGTATAAAAATGGACTTTGTTATTGGTGAAAAGAAGATAGCTGGAAATATTGTAATCACCCCAATTAATAATCAAATTAGCTGTCTTATTAGTACAAAGAAATGCTTAAACTTGTTATTAGCTAAGATGAATTGTTCAATGCATCTGTCGTTTCTTGTGTGGAGTTTTTCGATACATGTGAGGAATTTGCAAACTAATAAGTTGGATCCTAGGATATATATGTCAAATCATCGGTATTGTAATTGATACATTTCATCTGATATAACATCTCTATAAGATATATCACAAAAATTGTATAAAACAACCTGCAAATTAAATATTTGATTCAAGCCTGTATCTAGTACTTCCTTCCTTCCGGTGAATATGGTTCATTATTTTTCGATACGTATATTAAGGATAATTGTGTTTATGTAAAGTAGTTTAATCTATGAAGTTGAGCACCTTTTTTAGACCAACTTTATTAATAACCAAAACCCATCGATCATAGCCACAAGACAAAAGTTTGAAAATAGAAAGAAAGATAAAATATATTTTTTGGTTCGACCGATTGGAAGATATGTGGATAGACCAACTTATGAAACAACTTCAATCTTCAAATGGGGTTATGAAACTTGGCAAAAAATTATTGGACAAGTGCATTTTTTTTATCGATAATTTAAATAAATAACTATTTCAAAATAAAAGCTATATCAAATTTATATATTTAAATTCTCTATAAATAAACTCCATATTGATATTATTTGAAGCACAATAGGAAAATCTCCATTTTTCACATATTTCAATATTCAAGCACAATCTTCTCTATTTTCTCACCTGTTTTCTATCATTTGAAATTACTTTTCAAAGTATTTCATCATTATAAATTATTAATTTAAAATATTATAAATAAATTTTATATAATTCTTATACTATTTAAATATAAAAATTAATTATAAATAATATGTAAAAATAAATAATGAAAAGAAAAATATCATAGATAATATATAATTAATAATAATGAAAATATATATATTTTATATTAGTTGTAGTCATTGATAAAATAGAAATCTGATAAATATTGATTGTTGTGTACTGGTGTATATTATGTATGTGGAGTAGAGAGAAATAAATCTTTAATTAAATGATTAGATTAATGATGGTTGTTAATAAATATAATAAATATAATCTTGAGTGGACCACTTCTAGTGGTACACCCAAAAAAAAAACCCAAATTTATTGGAATACGAGTATCATACTTGTAATTTTGTTAGTATTCTCCTATTACATGTTATAATCTTGATAGTGAGACACAGACTTATGAATTGTCTAAAGGATTTTATGGACAAAATGCCTACAACAACAGTAACAAATAAACATAGGTTACCCTTTCTTGATATTGTCCACAAATCTTAGTAGAATAGGAGAGTGCAATAAATATTTACAGCCAATAGAATTGGTGCAAATTATTTGATGAGAGTGCCCTTGAATGTAAGGCAATATAGATTAATATACTTGGTTCCATATGGCAATCCAACAAAACTAACCACCACACAATCTGTGGAGGCCATTCAATAATGCAGCCGCAATTTGCGGTGGAGTTAGCTGCACCTTGGAGAAAGAAGTCGGCACAGCTCTCCTCGTCGGCACAAATCATACGACGTCTAAGAAGCTGAACTCGGACAGCAAGAACTTTCACATCCATCTACTCAACCAGATTTTCATACAATTAAATAACTAACTCAATCTACAGGTTGTGATTCCAGAACTTCCAGTTGATGATTGGAAAATATTCCTCGTTGCATTTTCCCGAATGAAAAAAAGGATAACAAGAAAGGACTGAGGCTCACTTTAAGCCGCGCTCTAGCAAGCTGTTCTTCGATCCACAGAAACTTCGTCTAGACTTTCAGGTGATGCTTTTGCCGTCAGCGGCAAGTCCACGAGCACGGTTGGAGGGGCAAAATACATGTGCAACGACATCATGCAGATAATGATTCCCAAAAAGAGCTGCATGCAAACAGTTAAAATACATGATATTCTAAAATGCATTGATTCTGTATGACAGAAGTGGGAAGCGCAAGAATTTGAAGAAAGTAAGAGAGAATGTACAACTCACCTGAAGAGTCGGTTTGAAATGGAAAATATACACAGATACCAGCATTGTCAACAACATGGCCATCGATGTGGAATACACCTGTTGATAAAAAATAGCAGATTTCACATATTTACATCATGTCATAGTAGGAAAAAAAAAGAACAATCGAAGTATTCTACTATAAAAATTGCCCCAAATTCTCGAAATTAAGTTCCAAGGCATCAAATCATATTTCAGATGAAGATTGGTATTTTAGCCAAAAAAGAAATTACAAAGAAAATGATAGTACAAGTAATGCACACCTTAACGATATTATCTGCATACTTCATCAACCATGATACTAAAAGCCCAGTTGAACCAAGATTTAGCACTACCAGCCAAGATGTTACACTGTATCCACTGAAAAGACGTTGCCACCATGGACCATTCTCGAATCCACTCCTAAAATCATCCGTGGCAAGTTTGGCCAAGTTGAATATTGCACCAAATCTGGGAGGGAAAATTTGCTACATTACATCAATAAACAAATACCCTTAACGGGCTCCTAATCCAAGTCAATACCCAACAATTGAAAGCTACAAAGGCCCATAAAAAGTCAGTTTTTATTGAAGAAATAAAATGTAAATAGAAAACCCTTTTCATTCTGCTAGTCTACTAGTGCGGTTCATATTGAGTAATTATATTCATCTCGTGTAAGTAGAAACAGTGGTCTGGTACTAGAAAAGAACGAAACTCACGTGTATAATTGAATATTCTGCCAGTATAAGCTGTCATTGTTCTTTTTCATCAAGAATTCTGTGTAAACACCAGCCAATGCAGAGAGACAAGCAGATAATACACCCAGCATGTATCCTTCAATTGGAGACGAGAAGAGCGACTCACAAGAAGTTTCTCCACAACCTTTGACCTTTTAACGTAAGATAAAAGACTCAGATTATAGGAACCAGAATTGAATATTGGCATAGACTAGTTATACTATTATTAACATGAAAAGCTATGCTAAGAGTGAGGACAGTGATCATAATACAACTCTCAAAAGTTAACTACTGTTAACTGTTAAGCAGCAGTTTTGGTATCTAGAGAACTCTTGGATCATAATATGATATTACGAACCACCACCGCCTTATACCCTTAATAAGTCATTTGACTCATTTTACAAGAATAATGTTCCCGATGAGTCACATTTGCCATTGTAGTTTACATCAATTTATTAAAGTAGAAGAGTAAGTAAAATCCAGTTGTACCTGGCTTGTGGTTGTTCCAATCGCCAATAGAAGGATAGCCATCCACTGCAAATTAGAAAGCTTCCTCTTCAAAAACAGCCTAAATCAGGAAATAAAAGTATATGCCAATTGTAGAACATCAACATCTACACAAGAGAAAACTATGTCTAGCTCTCTATTGAATGAAGCAAAGCCTTCAGATATTCAAAGTTCTCAGTTACTGATATTTGTGCCAACCAAAAAGAGGATGCGAATACAAGTAAGCACCTGAACAGTATCCCAGTCGTAACAATCTTTAAGTTTCCCATTATCTGATAAGTGGAGGTATCAACATATGTCAATGTAGCAAACTGCACATTGTTGTGAATTAGGTATATGAATGAAGGAATCGGATATAACCGAACACTTCTCCACTCAGTCGTGATTTTAGGAGGAGGTGACGTCTGGCATTCTCGCCACAGCATCATACTAGACACAATTAGCTGCAGACAAACAGAAAACTTGATACTAGTTAATGAAATTGCAGAAATCTAATGTGATTAACATTCTTTCCTTATTAAAAAAAACATATTAAACACTAAAATTCACATTAAGACAGATACCCCTTCTGTTTCTACAAAATTTTCTGATCTTCCAATCTCATAAATTGGTGTTAACCTTTCTCCCACCACCACCCACCAACAAAAAGAAATGCAACCAATAAGATCAAAACACGCCTAAACTCATAAAAAACTAGAGATCTAGTTATGTCCTAACAACAATTAGATTACACTGTGTCACACTTTTCTCTACTGTGTCAATACGAAACTCGAAAGATTACATAAAATGGAGTCAAGTTTGAAGCTAACATAACTAACCATACATTTTCAAGAATCAATGAACTCACCTTAAAAACTTCAGCAAGAAAAGGCACAGTGGCATAGTCATACTTGTATCCCCCATTACTCTGAGATAATGTCGTCAATATTCCCTGCCAATTTCAATCAAAACGAACAGACCCTCATTCCAAAATCACATTTTTGGGGAAAATTTTGAAACAATACATTCAATACAAGCAAATCAAGTCCGTCGGGATCAAGTATTTCAAATATTGAGCTGTAACCAGTGAGGGAGAATAAACCTGAGAGCTTGTCAGAATGGTAAGGACTGAAGCGACAACGTACCACTGCATCTTCTTCTCCCTACACACTGCACCGCGCTGGAAAATTGCTCACTTGTACATCAGGATTGAGAGCGGATTGTGATCTCGCTTGAAAGATTCTGATTTTGCCCCTTTAATTTGGGGAATTCAGAAAAGATACCCCTAGATTTTGCATAATTGGATTTGCGCCCTCGAATATAACCTCCTTTTTTTTTTTATGAGGAAAATCCCCTCAGTTTGACGATAAAATTGTATCCGCCTATCTAAAAATTAGTGGTTGTTCTCGTGGGATCTCAATATTATAACATATAATATAAATAATCAACATAGTTATATGTAGCGATGTCATTCTAATTAGAAATTAAGACTTAATTTTTATAATTTGAAATTAATGTCGGATAATTATTATCTGGGGATTGGAATTTATAAGAACCGACATCCTACTTATTATCTTGCCTAATTAGTCACGATTTACCAAATCAAGAAAACAAATTCCTAAACAAATTTAAATATCCTTGACCCACTACAACTAGAGACCTAATACTAAAACGAAGATAATCCAAGCCATGCATGCTTTCTCCCTCTTATATAAAAACACGCACAACACACACCACATACATTCGTTGCAATGAATTTTATCGATTGGTTCACCGTTGGGCTGATCGTAGCAGTGAGTCTTGGCTTTATTTTAGGTACTTGCTGCTGTTGTTTTTTAGAGACGAGTTGCATCGACGCAATAATTCCACGTGCCATCACCACGCTGCCGCGGAAGGTGATAGGCAAGCGACGGCGAGCGGCGGCCCTCGCTGGAATGGTGTTCGACACCTGCACCGCCGTAGAGGAGGGAGTAGTGGGCGGCGGCTGCGCCATCTGCCTCAACGAGTATGTGGACGGCGAGCGCCGCGCTACCATCTCCGACTGCAACCACCGCTTCCACGCTATTTGTATCGAGACATGGCTAGAGTACAACTATACTTGTCCGCTTTGCAGGCATAATCTTGTTTAGTCTTGTAAATTCGACACGACTTTTATATGTAAGCAATCAATTCATACATATGCAGTATGAATATGTAAATCAAAGGAAGAGCATGATTCTTTTAAATTCTATCGTTTACTTTGAATGATAGGATCGATAACAAATCAATTGGTGTCTTGTATTGTATGCTGGTTTTTTTTAGAATTAAAAAGTGCGATCATTTTAGACATTAAATACTGTGCGCGCAAATGATTTTTTTCTAAAAAAGTTGATATAATCTAATCTAGTATTTACTTTGATAGAATGATTAATCTTATACTTGTTTCATACTTTTATATATCAAATATTCAATCTTGTATTTTATCAATCTATCTTCTAACTCAAAGTAAACGTTAATCAATCTATCTTATAATTCAAAATAAACGTCTTTAGTCATGTTACGTACAATTCTTTCAACAAAGTTGTGTTCCTCCGGTAATTTTTAATTCGTTCCTCAAAATAATTACCATAGGAAAATTTTCTAAATGTAAATAATTTATATAACTTAAACAACAAAATTAAGAGTAATCGATGCTTGAAACGATAAACTTTCAAATAGAGATGCTGGAATTCAAGTAATCAAGCATTATTCCAATAATTGCAAATTGATTTCGTGTATAACCTGTCACTAGAAAATTGGGCCGATTTAGGCTGAACGTGGCCCAATAAGCCCATGTACATGGGATCTAACACACGATCCAATTCTTTAACTTACTATATGTAACAAAATCATAATGATTAATGATTTCATGGAGTGCCGGAATAATACATCATATATGTGAGCAGCAATTTGATCAATAATAATAATAGTAATAATAATAATAATAATAATAATAATAATAATAATAATAATAATAGTAATAATAATAAAAAGAGCTAATTATCGGAAACAACACAATTTTGTTCGAGTTAATAATTTTTACAAAGACTTTTAAAATCTTGATATCACAACGCCATCTTTTAATTCTTTTTGCAATAACAAAATTTCATCTCTTTTCTTTTTTCCATCAAAATTAATTTGTCAAATTGTATTCCTATAAGGACGGTCATTTTACCAATGTAAACAATGTTATTTTACCACCGTAAAGTTGGAGATATTATAACCGCCAAAAACTAAGATATAGTGTTACATTTACAGTTATTTTAAATATCATGTGAAAATTGTAAATTCGGAACGTTTGGTTATTTCCATCTTAACCCAAAATAACTACCACGCATTATAAAAAAAAAAACATAAAAAAAGAGGTTGGGTCAGGACGAAAAAAAAGTTGAAATCTTTCAGTAATCTATAAGGGATATTGCAATTAATGCTCATATACAAATTAAATTAATCATCCTTGACCTTCTACAACTTGGAAACGTAATACAGACATGCATGCTTTGCTTCCTCCTTTTATTTAAAAACACGCACAACACACACTACATGCATACATTTAGAATACATAAATTACAATGCAATTCATCGATTGTTATACGATTGGGCCGATCATAGCGGTATTTCTGGGTTTTATTGTGGGAGGTATTTGGCATTGCTATTCTTCCGAGATGAGTTGCAGCAACATCATAATTCCAAGTAGTGTCCCGCGCCGCCGGGAAAGCGGAAGCGCGAGGCGGCCCTCGCCGTAAGCACCAGGGAGGATGGAGAGGGCGGCGGCTGCGCCATCTGCCTCAGTATAATTCTTTCAACAAAGTTGTGTTATTCCAATTAATATTCCTAAGAGATGATTTTAATTCGTTAAAATAGGTTATGGCATAAATGCAAAAACCATAATGACACATAATTAGACCAAAAAAGGAAAAAAGTAGCAATACTAAAAATCATTTATATACAAATATTGTAAAATAAACATATATAGTGAAATATATATAGAATAGAAATTTCAATCGACATCGATCTACAGATCTAGGGGGAAGATCATATATATATCTTTAATTATTATTCAGTTCATAGTGAACAAAATATTATTAATCGATATATATATATATATATATATATATATTCAAATTGGGAGGGTTAACGTATAAGAACCATTTTTATTGTTAGAGTTGTAGTTGGTTGAGGAGTGAGAACCAAAAATGATGAATTCATGGCCCATTTGAAACTTGATGAATCCATCATATCCTCCCCAAAAAAGAGAAAATTAATGAATCCAAAAAACTGGAATTTTCGCCTCTCATGAGATTCGAACCTGGTGAAAATTTGTTGGGCCGCCTGCCGAGGCGTTCGCAAGTTGTACGTCGCTGCTTCGCCGCCGAATTTTTGATTCAAGATTTCCGCAAATAGATTCATTAACTTTCATAGTAACTAATTCATTTTGAGGTCGACCTGCGGAGGGCCGAGGCGGCGGCAGCCAAGGTGGCGGGCGAGGCGAGGTATTTCGTCCTCGTATTTAAACGAAGGTAATTCATCCTCGAAATAAACGAAGGTAGTTCGTCCTCGTATTAAACGAAGGTAGTTCATTCTCGAAATAAATGAGGGTAGTTCGTCCTCGTATTAAACGAAGGTAGTTCGTCCTCAGAATAAATGAGGGTAAAGGTTCCTTATTTGCCGAGAAGTATCGGTAGGGGTGGTTCCCTTACGCGCGTTTAGATATCATCCTCTTAGAGGGTATTTGTCGTCCTCCTTAGAGGGTAGTTCGTCCTCTTTAGAGGGTAGTTCGTCTCCTTAGAGGGTAATCCGTCCTCCTTAGAGGGTATTGTTCATCCTCCGTAGAGGGTATTTATCATCCTCCGTAGAGGATATTGTTCATCCTCCGTAGATGGTATTGTGGAAAAGGTGGTATGCATAACTGACAAATGAAATATGCAAGACAGATGAAGTAAATAAAGAAAATATTTTATTAATGAGACACGACGTCTGGATAAATGGGCGAGCTTATATGACCCTTTTCCGGGATCTTTAATTTTTCTAACTTGTCGAGGACTTTATTGACTTTAATTTTGTGGTTCTTAGTTCTCACGTTAAAATTGGTTTTATTTGAACCTCACTCTATATATATATATATATATAGTTAGTTAGTTATGCTCAATTAAGAATTATTTTTAACATTGAGAACTAAGAACCACAAATTTCCTCCGTATCCATCGAACCCGTTTGTATGAACGACCTGTCCCACGCTGTTCATCCTCGCGTGGTTGGTTTGGAAATCCGAATTTCATTATGATGATGCCGATCTTGTTCTCGGTGAGGTATTGGAGAAGCTTTCCTTATTCTTTTCGAGAATCCTTTAACCGCCTCGTCGAGATTCAACGGCGAGCTGGGGCTCTCTCTATGGTGTTGCGACCTCCTTCACCGGTGATCTTCTTCTTTACGCAGGATATGGTTGCCTCGCTCATCGAGACTTTGAACATGCCCTTCGGGGGTCGTATCTCTTATCGGGCTTTTCCTAAGCCGAGTTCGGCGCGATCCGCCGCCGTTATTGTTGCTTAGTAGGGTGAGCAAAACCGAACCGGACCAAAAATCGAATCGGACCGAACCGAAATGAAAGTTTATGTATCCAACCGCCCAATTAATTATTATTATATATTTTTATTTTATATATATATATATATATATATATATATATATATATATATGTTATTTATATATTTATATATATATAATTATATTTATATATTATATTATATTATATATATTATAATATTTATATTAATTTTAATTTTAATTTTAATTGGTTAAAACGAAATCGAACCGAACCAAACCGAATATTTCGAGAATGTTTTGGGTTCGTTGGTTTTGAACCGAACAGCCTGAATCTCACCCTACCTAGCGAATCCAAAAGTTCAATATTTTCATCCGAGTTTCGAATCCCATGAATATCTCTATTAAGGACTAAAATTCATTTTTGGATTTTTTCTATTCTAGAATTCAAGTTGAACTTTCCGAATGATTCATCAATTTTCATAAGGATTCTTTAGATATGCATTCATCATTTTTGGTTGAGAGTCTTCTCACATTCTCACGATAAAAATATTATCAATCATATATATAATAAAATCATATATATATATATATATATATATATATATATATATTATAAAAGAAGCATTAGTATACCTAAAATAATATTGTATAAAAAAAAGCAATACATTATACATGTAATAAAATTATGCTTGATCATCAATTAAGTCTATAAACTACCTAGACTGGTTTCTAGTTAACATAATAAGATTTATTTTCATAATAACCGACTCTCTCTCTCCAAGGCCGTCCCTGAGGGCGGGCGAGCATGAGCGACCGTCCAGGACCCATCATTTTAGGGGGTTCAAAATTTTATATATCCTTATATTAATATAAATATTTCTTCAAAAAATAAATATTCAATGTCCCAAAATGTTGTTATAAACTTTTGGGCCCAAATTTTGTAAAAAATAATTCTTTTATAAATGATACATTAAGATCTTTTAGATATATTCAATCACCATAGTAAAAAATTGTCCATTTTTGTTGTTTACTCGGGACCGCACTCTCTCTTTATATATATATACACATACGTATAGAAAACATGGATTCCTCCTCGTCATGAAAAATAGAATAAAAATAAATAGGATTGAAGGGTGCGAGAAAAGTGGTCTGTTCTACCTCATGCAAAACAAACCAATATAGAACCAAACATGTTGCCGAATTGTTGGGAGTAAAAACATTGGGAAAAAAAATCCAAGAATTTCTTTTTCCAACTCAAATCCATCCAAGAGGAAACCAAAAAGTTTCTCTTGGATCTCTCTTTTCACAATCATCAAATTTTGATTAAAATTCTGCATGCAAAATCACATTTCTCTCTGTCGTTCTTGCATGCTTTTGCTGCAAATTCATCACATTTCATGTTGATCGCATGAAACAAGATCATATCCGAATCTCCAATCACATATCGTTCATCTAATCTCGTCTCTCTCGCTATCTCCCCTTAGATCAGATCTTTCTGAATTTATTTTATTTTTTTTTATTTTTCAAGAAAATGGAGCAATTCAGACAAATAGGAGAAGTTGTGGGAAGCTTGAACGCATTAATGGTGTTCCAAAGCAACTTGTTCAACCAGAGGCAATGCTCTCTCCTGGTAGACATGTTCGCCTCCGGCTACACGACGATAGCAGAGATGATGAAAAACAACCTCAAATACAAGGAGAAGAACGCAAAATGGAAGATCTTGGAGCAGCCATTGAAGGAGCTTCTCAGGGTGTATAAGGAAGGAGAATGTTACATTAAGATGTGCCTTGAAACAAAAGATTTCTGGGCCAAATCCATCACATTTTATCAGAATTCCGACTGCGTTGAATTCCACATCCACAACCTGCTTAACTGCCTCCCTGCAGTGATCGAAGCCATTGAAATGGCAGGACAGATTGCAGGGAGCGATCAAGATGATATGCAGAGGAAGAAGACCGTCTACGCATTTAAATATCATAAGGGTTTGAAGGATCCGAGGATCTTCCAGTTGATGTTCGGACAGCATTACTTAGTCTCTCAAGATTTCTGCAACAGAATGGAATCTGTGTGGGATGAGGACAGGCTGTTCCTCCTCAAGAATGTTCGAGAACGTGGCTCAGCCTCGAAGCATCACCTCCTCCACGATGCCCTGCAGAGGTGCTTGACTTGCTCGGACAATGTGGATAACAAAAACTTGTTGTTGCCAAGCGCGGTTCTGGTGAACTCCAAGGACTACAAGGTGAGGAGGAGGTTGGGGAGCGGGAAGCAGTTTAAGGAGATTCAGTGGCTGGGAGAGAGCTTCGCAGTACGACACTTTCATGCAGAGGCGGAGGCAGTGGAGAGGGAGATGGCCGCGCATTTAGGCCTTTCCCATCCGAACATCATGCACACTCTGTGTGGCTTCTTTGATGAGAACAAGAAGGAGTGTTTCTTGGTTACGGAGTTGATGCATAGAGATCTATCCACTTATATCAAGGAGCTTTGTGGGCCCAAGAAACGCGTCCCGTTTTCTGTACCCGTGGCGGTTGACCTAATGCTGCAGATAGCAAGAGGGATGGAATATCTCCACTTGAGGAAGATCCCTCATGGAGAGCTCAATCCCTCCAACATCTTGATCAAGCCGAGGCCTAATGGCACGGATGGCTTCCTCCTCGCAAAGATCACAGGTTTTGGGTTGGATTCTTGCGTCCGGAGCCTTACTCAGAGCACGCCCACGGATTCAGGGCAGCTGCCCTATATTTGGTATGCACCCGAGGTTTTAGGTCAGGAAACGGAGAGCAACACGAGGTACTCGGAGAAGTCTGATGTGTACAGTTTTGGAATGGTATGTTTTGAGATCTTGACAGGGAAAGTCCCTTTTGAAGATGCTCATCTTCAAGGGGACAAGATGAGCCGGAACATTAGGGCGGGGGAGAGGCCGTTGTTCCCGTTCCATACGCCTAAGTTCTTGGCGAATCTGATCAAGAAATGCTGGCATACGGAGCCGGCTCAGAGGCCTAGTTTCTCGTCCATATGTAGGATGATCCGGTACACGAAGCGTTTCTTGGCCATGAACCCGGAGTATGGGCAGCAGGATGCGGCGCCTCTGCCACCGTTGGACTTCAGTGATGTGGAGGCCGCGTTCATGGCGAGGTGTGCGGGTGCGGATAAGATGCAGGTGGTGTCACAGATACCATATCAGATGTTTGCTTATAGGGTTGTGGAGAGGGAGAGGGCTAGTATTAGTCAGAGGGAGACCTCAGAGTCGGGGAGTGATGGGGCATCGACCGGGGGAGAGGAGACGGCTGCGCTGACGGTAGATGATTCGTGGGCGACATTGACGGAGAGGAGGATGAGATCACTGCCGTCCATCGAGACTGTGGCTAAGACACTCTCACCTGCATCAAGCAAGTCTTTGGATATCAAGAAGAAGCCAGGTTTGAAATGCATTTAACCCAACTGGCTGAATAGCACGTGCGACAGACATACAAGTTTTGAATTGAATACTATAGAATCTTTTACACTATGCTTAGAAATTAAATTAAGAATATCATAAGTGTATGATATATCGTGTTTTCTAACAGGGACGCCGAAAGGGAGGATGGTGAGGCCGCCGCACACCCCCGTTGGGCGGCCGGTGAGGATGAATTCGGAGAGCAAGCTGGTTGTGGCGAGTCCAAGAACGAGGAGGCGGTCGGGTCCTTCTTCGGATTCTGAGTTGTCTTAGTACGGCCGATCATCGGAAGCCGGTACCGACGCCATTTTCCATAAGTTTAGGAAGGCAAATCAGTTTATACGAACTGCTCTCTACTATTAGCAAGAACTGCAGGAGTCCGTTTTTGTCCGATACAAAATAGTTATGAGTGTGATATTTCTGTATGTAAACTTTGATGTTTTGGTACTAATTTGCTTAAACACCTGATGTTTGCCAACTGGTCTCGATTTCTCTATTACACTTTCATGTCATGTACAAAAGCCCTTTGCGAAGGGTTCGACATAGAAAAGACAAATCGGAATTCATAAACATGGACACTGTTGTAGTAAAAATCAAACAACAAAAGAAACATGAATAAAACCTGGACGGCCGCAGGGAGCTTGCTTATAGAAAGGAACAAGGAACCTTAGAATTCACCCCACCAGTCGATGAAAAATGGGATTTGAGAGGACCACCAGCTAGCAGATCTGAAATCTTTGTACCCACGAAGGCACCACCAGAGGCTGAGAATCAGTCAAAGGACTCATAACAACGAAATTAGTACAATCGTTTTTCATGTTTCTTTACGATAATATTACTCTTCCGTCCCATTTAAAGTGCCATATTTTTTTTGGATATGAATATTTAGAAGAAAGATATAAAATAATTAAAGTATTAAAAAGTTGGTAGGGTTCACACTTTTTGAATGGATAATTACTTTCTAAAATAGAAAAGATAAAAGAGGCCATAAAAATTGAAAGTGAGACATCAATTATGGAACACTGAATCTCAACCCCAAATTTTGTCGAATTAAGATTTGTTTATGATTTATCTAAACATGAATATTATAAATTCATCCCAATCAATCCAAAACTAAAAGTAAATGATATACAGTAAAACATCTATAAATTAATACTCGACAAATTAATAATCTCTCTAAAATAATAAAATCTTCCGGTCCCGACTTGGGCCTTTGTAAAAAATTATCAATTTCGATAAGATAATAAAATAATAAGTTTTGAAAAATCCCTTTATAAATATTAGGTCCCATCAAAACTCTAAATTAATAATTCATAAATATTACAAAATTATAAATATTATGGTAATTTGCTAAAATATGAATCAATTGTTACATGATTTTTCTTAAAATTTAAATCTAATTGGATTTCATCCTAACTTTTTAATGGTGTCAAGAGTTCTGTGTCGAGTTCTCTAGTCGCAACAAAAATTGTGAAGAGTTGTTGTCGCTACTAAAACCTCCTTTCTCATGACCGGTTCCAGTGATCTTGAGTCATCTTCACCTCGTCATTAGTAGAATCTTCAATAATATCGCAACAATTTCCTCTAAATTTTGAACCATTGCACATTCATCATTTTCGTCCGGATAGTCCACCGTTTGTTGGCGTCCATTTTATTCGATAACCAACACCTTGATCATATTCTCAAGCTCATGTAGACTTTCTTCAAAATTTGTCTCACTTGAGTCACGTGAGATTTCTTCATTTGAACGGATTTTGCAATGCCTAAAGCAATTTGCTATTGACACTTGAGAAACATTGGTTGTCAAGCGAGAGCGCAAAATTGATAGCATTTAAAACATTAATCTTTTCAGGATTAGGTAGCCCCAACTCATGACCTTCCAATAGATTTTTGTAGAATATCCTACGATAGTGCATCTTGAAAGCTCTAATTATTTCTGCATCACATGGTTGAATCTTTGATGTCATGTTAGGTGGCAAAAAAGAATAGCTCAACATTCTGTAACCCTTCAATATTTTTTGGATGGGCTGAACAATTGTCAACCATCAACAAGATTCTTCTACCATTCATTTTGTGATCAAACCACCGAACATATTCTTCAAAACACACTAGTCATCCATGCCCTCTGTTGCACGATAATGACAATTGATGTTGCTCATGTTGATGTTTTGAGCAACAAGGCTTTGCATATTTTCCAATAATCCACAAAGGAATTAATTCTGAACCATCCTCGTTGCAACAAATAACAACTGTAAGTCTCTCTTTGTCTTGCTTTCTTCCCTCAAGTTGTTTGGTTGCAAGAGAGTGATCAGCTTGTAACTAGGGATGACAATGGATCGGATCTGGACCGGATCTGGCTAGGTCCAGATCTAGATCCATAATTTTTTGCTTGGGTCCGGATCCGGTCCAGATCCATTGGGTCCAAAAAAATTAGATCCAGACCCAGATCCATAAGATCCACAGGGTCCAGGGTCTAGACCCAGATCCATATATTTTTTCTTTTAAAATAAATTTTAAATCAAATATAATTCACAGCAACATTATAGTAATAATAATAATAATCTAAATACATATAATGCTATAATAATTATTTCAAAATTCTACAATCATCACTACACAAGAAGATGTTAGTTACAAATTTACTTTTGCTTTCATGACAGCAAATAATATTGCAATATTAATAGAAGAAGTAGCACACATATTTTAGTAAATAGACCACTCATATACAAAATTTTCTCAATTACAAGGTACAAATTTCTAATATTATTAACATACTATCCAATTTCGTAACCTAGTTTGTCCAACTTCAACTAGAAAGAAAAATAATATAATAAACTTATAAATAAAAATAAAAATTATATATACATATATATTATATGGATCCATGGACCGGATCTGGATCTCAAAAGTCGAGATCCAAATCCAGATCCGAATTTTAAAAGAATGGTCCGGATCCGATCCAGATCCGTCGGATCCTATTTTTTAAAGATCCAGATCCGAAAAAATGAATCTGGATCTGCGGATCTGGACCGGATCCGAGATCCACTGCCATCCCTACTTGTAACCTGTAAAACAGACATGTTTCATCCAAATTAAAAACATCCTTCATGGGAAATTGATTTATTTTCTCCCTTATGGCCTCCAGTTTCATTTCCACGTCCTGTATGTCAACCGAACCACTTTCTCCAAAACGACGGAATGATTTAATACCATGTCTAACCTTGAATTTTTCAAGCCAACCTTAAGAAAATTGATGTTCGGGAGGTGTTGAGGATACAAAGCTTTATTGTCTCCTTTGCTTTCTCCAAAATAAGCTCTCCGTCGTTGACTCGATCTTGATCTTGAAGAAACCATTCATAAAGAACCTTCTCCATATCCGGATATTTCACCGATTTGTTTCGCTTAATATCCCCACCCTTCTCAAAGTTGGTGAAAGGTACTCGATGATCTCTTGAGAGTGTTTGATATTGACGTCGACTAACTTTCAAAAGATATTTTCTTCAACCCACTTTGTAAATCTTTTGAGTGCATGTGGGTTGATCTCTTATACTCACATAATGCTTTACGCATTTGATCATTCATGGATGATTTTGTGATGCATTTTAGATGAGAAGACATAGTTGGCACTTGTGTGTTATGAATTATTTTATTTCCATATCGAGATTTATATAGTATATGTTTCTTTTATGATGCATGAATGTATTTAATTGACAATAAATTGATACATGTATGTAATTATTAATTGTATACAATGAATTTATATTATACATGAATATATTAAAGTAGATACACAATGAATTGATTGTTGATACATGAATATAATTAATTGAAACATAATAAATTCATTTATTTTCAATACATGTACCAAATTTGCTGAATTTAAAAAGTCTCTATTTTAATTAATAAATTATTAATTTATCGATATATTAATATCTCTCTAAATTAATAAAATTTCATAGTCCCAAGGATATTAATTTATAGAGGTTTTACTGTACATCTTTATCCTATTTTTAGCTTTCTTATTCATCTAACCTATTCGATTCAAATGGAATTTCTTTTTGCACAATCTTCCCAAGTAGGGTTTGAGCTCGTCGTCTTATTTTTCTCCAAATTATGTGTTGTTGTCTATTAATACATTTTGAATGTCCAATTTAATGCGTATTAGTGGAGGTTTTGTTTGGTTATAGAAAGTTTGTTCACAAATTAGTTCATCTAGGGTTGTAAATGAAACTGAAGCGAGTCGATTCATATTTTTGAAATTACTCAAATATTTGATTCGGTATGAATTTGTTATTTGAATATTAAAATCAGTTCGTATATGAAATAATTATCAAATTATTCGTAAATATGCGAACATTTGTTTCAATTTTTTTGGAGTACCTCTACTAGGAATTCAACTCGAAATTTGATGGAGAAATTTTGTAAAATAATATTCTAAATAATATAAGATTACATCCAATATATTTAACATACGTTTAATGATAAATACTCAAAGAGAAATGCTCAATTGATGATTCTACTGTTTCAACACTTATTACATACCTTGAATTCAAAATTCATCGATTTCTGTTATTCCTTTTATTTTAATTTTATCTTTTTCTTTATTTTAATTTTCACTATCTTTCTTTTTTATATTTTTCAGAATATACAATTGTAAATACATATATATATATATATATATATATATATATATATTGAATAATTATGAATATTGAATCTAATATAATACTTCATCCGTCCCATCCAAGACGTCGCATTTCTTTCGACACGATTATTTAAGAGAATGATATATAGTGATTAAAGTGATAAAAAGTAGGTATGTCCTATAATTTTTGAAAATATAATTATTTCCTAGAAATGAAACAGACCATCTTGGGTGAGACGGAAGGAGTAATTTTTATTTGTATTTGAATATTAATTAAATAAAAGAATATATTTATTTTGAATCATCAAATTTTGAAAATAAATATCGAATCGAGTAAAATTATTTGGTTCATTTACAATCCTAAGTTTGGTGTGAGACATGACCGTCAAAATCGGAGCAAAATGCGTAGAGATTAACTGTGTGAGAATGTTCAGAAATCATTTCGTCTATTACATTTCACCAAAATAATCTATGTATTTTACAAACATTTATGAAAATTGTTCTAAAACTTTCCTAGTATGATGACTATATTAAATTTGAAAGCTAACTATATATTTTGAGTACGTTTAAAAAAACTATACTTAGAGCAATGACATAAAAATTACAAGTATGTTTCTTGTACTTATTACTCATTAGGATAATAATAATAATAATAATAATAATAATAATAATAATAATAATAATAATAATAATAATAATAATAATAATAATAATAATAATAATAATAATAATAATAATAATAATAATAATAATGTTTATGGTGTGTGGGTATGTGGATTTTGGGCCATAATTGGGCCCCTTTACATATTTGGATATCTAATCAACGACGAATGTACCAAATTGGTAAGAATTATTGTCAAAGCTTCGAAAATGTATCTATAAATAATAATCCGACACAAATATGTTTACTAATGAAGACATAGACGTTATGTCATCGATACTTGTCTTAATGTTATATAAGTAATGGATTAATTAACATAGATTGAATTCTAAAAGCGATTGTTGAACTTGAGATAACTCAAATACCTAAAAATTTAAATATATGAAACTTTAGCTCAAGTGATTGGAGAATTTCTCAAGGTTCAATAGCTATTGATGGCAAGAGCAATTAAAGCAAAATAATTTCCACATAAGAATAATTTTGTCGCGTGCCATATGACATATATAAAATAATTAATTTCATTCGAATTTTATTTATTTATTTATTTACAAGGAAAACTTTTATCCGCTATTATCGATGCAGTACTCTTAAAAATAATGTTATTATTTAATAACATGCAAATTACACTACGAAACTCTGTTTTATTGACCAATTAAAATTTACTTAGTTCGCATTCTTCATTTATTCATTAATTTTTGTTTTTTAGAAAAAAGATACAATATATTATTATGAGAATTTATTTAAATTTATAATATTTATGTAATTCGGAGATAATATTGTAAACATGGCTAAATATATAACCTCTGTATATATAGTAGTTAAATTTATTGATTTATGATATACTTTCGAAGCTTGTTGGGCCTATAGCCTAAAGTCGTATACACGGAAAGTTTAATACGACTGCTGAATTACGGCCTAATTAATAATATTTTCATGAAATTTATTAATTTTTAGTTTTGGGATCTAATTATAGTAGTGTGTTTTCTGATCTCATTTTTGTTCCACCTATTAAACGATTCAATTTCTTTTTTAAAACAAACTAAACTCTGCGATTCCATTATTCGTTAATTCGTACTATTTATAAAGAGTGTCATTCTAAACACACACACACACACACAGAGTCAAAGATAAAATCATATACACTCAATTTAGCATTCAGAAAACCGAACTGAATGTGACTTTTAATTATTCAATGATTTTAGTTTTGAAAAATAAATTGAAATTGGCATATAATAAACATGTCTCCATGTAATACGAATAGCGACCCTGTTTTTGGTTTTGCGTGACAAGATACTTATCTATTTATTTATTTATTTATTTATTTATTCAAACCATCGTTGTATTATTCAAGGTTTTGGCATAAATTTGCAGAGGCCAAATAAAATTTCTAATTTTCTTTGGATATAAAATACCGACAAAATTTACTTAAATATGAGTTGAAGTTCCATGCGTATCCATTATTTGTAAATGTTCTCCAAGTAAAATTTGAATTATGTATAATTGTCGTAAAATACGTAGAAAAGATAAATTATATTAAACATGTTATGTATGAATATGATAGATTCGATTTAAAAATATTAATTTTGGCCACCGACTATAAAGTCCTTTGCTTTTAGTATT
This sequence comes from Salvia rosmarinus, assembly GCA_036937905.1. Classification (NCBI taxonomy): domain Eukaryota; kingdom Viridiplantae; phylum Streptophyta; class Magnoliopsida; order Lamiales; family Lamiaceae; genus Salvia; species Salvia rosmarinus. The sequence goes on from JAODLM010000048.1 coordinate 67,903, forward strand.
CAAATCCGGCCATCGTAGAATTTTTCTTATTTATTTGGCCACCGACTCTAAAGTCTTCAAAATATGTTCCTGAAATTTTTCTAGTTGAGTTCTAATAAAAGTTGTTGAATGTTTTGTGAATTGAGTAAGGATCCCACATTGTGTAGTATTAAATTAATTAGTGATGGATCATGATAGATAAAACGTGGAAATAAGTGATGTAATTAAGGAACAAGTAGAGATAATGGTGGATAATAGATGGTAAAATATATAAATAAAGAAGATTGTTGATGGTAGTAAGTAAATATGAAATATTTTGTGGAGTACTTTTTATAAATAGAAAGGGAATAAATTTGAAGGATATACCCAAAACAAATTACGAATAAATTTTAGGGACGAGGAGTATTAAATTCATAAAAGTGTAAAAGGTTATTGAAAAAAAATAAAAGATTACTTATATTTTTCCTATTTGCGATGATTTATGTGTTAATCTCCTTATTTGAGACAGGAATTCTATTTAAAAAGTGATTTTTCTTTTATTTTTTTCTTGCTTTTTGGTGACATACCTAATTTTTGTTTGATTTAATATTTCAATCAACTTTGGTCAATTTTGAAGACTGTGACAAGTGCTCGAGTTGAAATTTCCATTAATTCCAAAAGATTACTGAGACAGAAAATAATAGGGAAAAATGGGAATTAACGTCGCATCATTCCGTCACTAATATATTTAGTAATTTTTTTTATTTGAGGTTTTTGTTTAAATTTGGTTGCCGGTGCTACATATTTATTAAAATCTCCATCCATTTCTGATTTCACAGAGATAATTCTTAAAGAAAAAGGCGGAATATATATATATATATATATATATATATATATATATATATATATATATATATATATATATAAAAAGAAATAATTTCTTATTGTGTGAAAAAAAGGATTATTTGTTCACATGTTTTTGAAGGTACAATAATAAAAACTTAAATAAATAACAATGACATCATATTACTTTAACTAATTAAGGATATGGCATAATAAGAAAAAAGTTAAAACTGGGGTGTATTATATGATTTAAATAATTACATTATTTATACATTCTACACATAAGTATACTCACTCAGTCGTCCGATTTAATTAGTATTAGATTATAATATTTCAATAACCTTAACTTTTTATGCATTAGTTTGTTATGTGAAGAAAATGAAATATAATATCAAATGTTCAAGAAAAGCTCGAAGATTTGCAATATTGGATTGTGAAAAACTTAGATATGCTGCTGCACATGTAGCGCGCTTTGAATTTTATATTGTTTTTTTTTCTTTGATTTTTAGTATTATTATTTAATGTTTTGTCTTTTGGTTTATGACAAAAATTTATATTAAATATAGTAATAAACGATAATTAGATTTTTTTATTATAATTTATTAATTCATAATTAAGATTTATTAATTCATAATTGGGGTTTATTAATTCATAATTAGGGTTTATTAATTCACAATAGGGTTTATTAATTCACAATGGTGTTTATTAATTCAAAGTTAGGGTTTATTATTCAAAATTAGGGTTTATTATTTTCAATTAGGGTTTATTAATTTAAAATTAGGATTTATTATTCAAAATTAGAGTTTATTAATTCCAAATAGGGTTTATTAATTTAAAATTAAGGTTTATTAATTCATAATTAGGATTTATTATTCATAATTAGAATTTATTAATTTAAGATATATTAATTTAAAATTATATTTATTAATTTACAATTAAAATTTATAAAATTAATTTAATTAATTAATTAAGATTAATTAACTACTTAATTAAGATTAATAACTAATTAATTAGGGTGTTAGGGTGGTCTCACTGTGCGCGAGGCGCGCACAGGAGACCACCCCTATTGGATTTAATGATGACACCTAAATTAGAAAACTTAGTGTGAGAATCAGAAAATGGAAGGGACTTAAATAATATAATGTCATGCTTGCCTTATGCTTAGTTTTCTAAAAATATGTATTAAATAAGCCCTCTTGCCTCGGGGATTAGGTTTGCAAATTGCTAATATTTAATCGGACACTAGTCTATTAATTTAATATTTTGTATATATGCATAGGCGCCATAGGGTATGCATGCCATGTCAGTTTGTATTATATTTTATTTATTTATTAACATACAATTTGGAATGCATATAAAAAAACTAAACAGCTAACCATTCCAAAATATAAATAGTATCCATATCCATATGTCATGTGTGAATTCATTAATCGGACAAAGATCCCATGATTAGGTCAGATTCTATAAAAACAAAATATTTTTCAAAATCTTGCAGAGGGCTTTGAACGAGGGGTATTTATATGGAAAATTAAAATATCAAATGATGGCTTGTGAGATTTTGAATCACATCATAGTCTCCTTAGTATAATCTAGCTGCATGCTACGTGTTGAATTTTATTATGTTAGTATAGATTGTATCATACCTATTGTCATGTCGGTAGATTGAATCCTCATAATGGATAATATTATATGATTTAAGATTTTCATATGCATAATCAAATTACAATAATCTAATTTTCACCAAATAGAATAACTTTAAAAATAAATATACGAGGATTTAATAGTAAAATAAGAAAATACAAGCTTAAATATGCATTTTGTTACAATATTAAACAAATTTATTTTGCACTAAAAGATGCCGACTATATAGGACTATATTGTAGCTCACTTCCTCGAATGATTTATTATTATATATGTTGGATACTAGATTGTAGCATTTAATTTAACTAGCCCTGGAAAGGTTTGGTAGTGAGTCAATTTATTGAATTAAAGTTATGATGTAATGCCAAGTTTAATACTTTAAAAAGAATTAGAGTTACAGCTGTAATGGTCTATAAACTCACTATTTTTGGCCAATTTCTAAAAATGAGATTTTTTTTCTTTTTGGTACTTCAGGTACTATTTTTGAATTAATGTTCTGTCAATTATTTATTTATTTTTTGAAATTTTGAGTTTTATAATATAACAGGTACTTTTCAAATATACTTTTTATGATTAATTAGTTTTTCAGCTACTTGATCACAAAAGCAACATGTCTGATTACAAAACTCATAGTTGTACTTATAAAGTGATGCTTTCATTTCATACATCTCACAAAAAATATGAAACCAATTTATATAAAAGTATTTATCTGGACTTTTTAGTATTTGCATAAAGGTGTTGACTAATTGTGAACAAGAAGAATTCTATTTTACTTGTAGTTGGGCCACGAGTTGGTAATTCGTCAAACTTAATACAAGTATACACACATTATTGTCTGTTGTGAGTTTACTGACTTTTATTGTCTTACAAGCTAAACTTTGTACTCCCTCGTTTCTATTATTGTTGGGGTTTTTTTTTTAAGTTATACCGTTATTATTGGTCCGTTACAAAAAAGAAACACTTTTACATTAAAAAGTATTTCGAATTTCGTAACAAATACTATTAATATAACTTTCTTTAATCTATGTGAAAAAAATAAATCAACAATACCGAAGCAGATGGAGTATATTTTTTAAATGGTTATCGTAATTATTGTTATTAAAAAACCACATCATTAATCTAATTTTCTTTTAATGTAGTCTCTCAATGACTTAGTTCAGACTTCCAATTATATATAAACTCATCGATATGATATTGAATAGAAAAGTAAGATAATAATAATAAAGACTTTAGACAAGCAAACTATAAATTTATTGGGTAAAAGTTTTATCTTCAATTCTTAGAATGAAAACTTATTGCAAACATCACCGCCCCCATAACTTAAAGACTTGACACTTTTTGTTCAAATAAGGATGAAAACTCCGTTCTTTACCAGTTTAGTTAGTTAAGAGTTTGTAGATTTGAAATATGAAAAAAAAAGTTTGTTGTTAATGCGAGCTTCAATACATTTAGTTATGAGCGCGGGCGTCATATAGTCATCCAAGTTAAGGAATGTTAAATTATAGTCACGAACATAAAAATGTCAAATTATAGCCAAGTCGTTGGCCCTATTGGGACTATTATCACCAAATAAGACTAATAGACCAACAAAATGTCCCAATAGGACCAATGACTTGGTATATGTCAAATAGTCCCATTAGTGCACTATTTGATGATAATAGTCACAATAGGCCAACGACTTACTATAATTTGACATTTTATGTTCATTATTATAATTGACATTTCTTAAGTTGGATAATTATATATATGTATTTCCACTTTAGTTATTGTGTAATGAGGGATAGTCCACACACAATATGAGACAAAATAAAATGTTGTTCGGTCTAAAATATGGCCCCAACGAGAACGTATATGTGAGGCATATTGATCTAGAAATGAACAAAAGTCTCAAATTTATATTTTGTTTCTTGCTGATGGGCTATCAATCCCCGTTTGTCTCATGTGCCAACTTAAGATAATAAGATCACATCATCCATATAATTTATTAAAAAAATTAAGAAGTTGATTTTAATTAATAGTGACGTTGAAGCTGGCGTTGTTGATCGACATTTTCGAGAATTAATGGATCATCGAATTATTTCTCTCATATTTAATGCATGCATGATTGCCCATTCGTCCTTGTAAGAGCAGATATTATATTATAAAATGCACAATTTTCTATTTATTAAGTTTGAACCATAAACTTGCTTTTCACAATACGTGGCATTACTTTCTTTTTATCCAATACTCGAAAGAATCGAAAGAAAAAGAGGTTCAATTGTCTCTGATCACGTCGATAATCCAATCCATTAATTTTTTTAATATTTAATTATTTTTATATAGATTTAATATTCATCTCAATTCAACCATATCTATTTTTAATGGCAATTCCTAACTAATATTCCAATCATCCAGCCATATCATTATGTAATTTATTTTATTTTTATATCATATATAATAATTTTAAATAAAAATTATTAAAATAAATTTAAATTATTAGAAAAGAATTGTAAAAAATGCTAACATTAAATAATAAATTTGACAACAATCGTAATACGAATTGAAATAAGTAATAACGTAAACTATAATATGAAGTTAAAATAAATATAAAATTGTAGTGTGTTTATGAATATGACAAATTGCAAATAAATACAATATGTTTGAAGGAAAGTTTAATGTTATAGATATAGAAATGAGAGAATTTAAGTGTGTATAAACATGACAAATTTAGTCTCTATATATAGGGAATGAAAATATAAATTTTACTATTTTTATTTTATATTTTAATATTATATATAAAAGATATAATGATTTTAAAAAATCTAATGAATCAATGAGATAAAAACAAATATCTCTATTCTATTGATTGAAAGATATAGACCACGTAGTTGGTTTAAAAAAAAGAGATCTAAATTGGCTTCTCAGATCCAGCACTCAAATATTTTATCTTTCTTTTTTTGATTTGAAAGGTGGTCGGTCGGTTTTCCTTTTGACGATGGAGGTGGTCTCAGTACGAATAGTTGCTATAGCCTATAGGGTTCAATGGACTAAATCCAAGAATTTGAGGATTCCAAAAAATTAAACAAACAATGCAAAAATAAATGTTTAAATTTTGTCGGTTCGCATCATTGGCAGATAGGGGTGAATAAAATACCTAAAATCGAATGATCGAATCGAAAAATCAAATTTGGTTCGGTTAATTCGATTATTTCAGTTAATTCGGTTAAAATCGAATTAAAATTGGTAATTCGGTTTTCGATCGGTTCAAATATTTTTAATCGAATAACCGAAAATCGAATTATATATATAATACTATTTATTTATTTAATATTATAATTTTAATATATCAATATCTTTAATCCTATTCATTTCTCTATCTCCCTATTATATCAATATATAATATTTATAAAATATAATATTATTTATTTATTATATAATACTATCAATTTTTTTGCAAAATATTTTGTATATATATAATATATAAAATGTATTTTATGTATATAATATCATTTGAAAAAATATTTTTTTCCTAAAATAAACTATTATATATATATATATATTATTTATTTATTCTTTTGAAAAAAATATTTTATTTTTTCTAAAAATTCGGTTTAACCGAAATATATTACCGAAATATATTTCGGTTATTTCGGTTCGGTTACCGAATAAAATTTGGTTCGGTTCGGTTATTTTTTCGTCTGAAACCGACCGAATAACCGAATACTCACCCCTATTGGCAGGTAGTTTACATTATTGTTATTTTCTTTTTAGTATTACTTTTAAAATTTTCATAAAATATATCATCAAAATTTAAAATTACATAAATTCAGAGTTCGATTTGTTTCCTGTTCACTTTAACATCAAGGACATGAATAAAATAATAAATTTGACTTTGATTTTATATAATTTGTATATTTGAATATTTGATGATCTAAGCAATACTTTATGAGGTATCAGACTCAAAAATAGTATTGAAAAAATATTATCATTACCTAAATGTCAATGGTTTCATGGAATATGCTCACAAATGATGGGCAACATATAAGCTAATTGTACTTCCTTCATCGCCACATTTGTTTTTACTTTTTCTTTTCAGTATGTCCCTCGTATTTGTTCATTTATCAGTTATGGATATTATCCCATAAAATACTTTTTAATTATTAACCTCAACAATATTATTTATTTATACATTTTATCAATAATGACCCATCACTATTTCTATTTATACTCTCAATACCACCACTTATTTACGCATTTATCAACCATGACTCACCCACTATTTAAATTAATAGTTCATCCGTCCACCAAAAGCTTTGTAATAAGTGTAAAGTGAGTGAATATAATAAATGAATATATTAATGGATAATGAGAGTAAAAAGATGAGTCATGTGTGATTTTTTTGTAAATAAGTGGTAGATTGATGATAGTTGATGTTTCCAAAAATGTAAGCTTTTGGTGGACGTCCCAAAAAGGAATTAAATGCAAGCTTTTGCTATACGGAAGTAATACTATATTAATATGAAATCCTTATTTCACTTCTAATACATTCAATAATTTTTATTAAAATTGGTATCGAAGATTCTCAGGAATATAAATGAGAGACGGGGGAGTGTTCTATATGAGGAGCCTCTTTTTCTTATTCTTTTAGCTCTTCCGAAATAAGAAATTGGTTTATCCAACTTTAGTGGGAAATTATTAATATTTCTATTATTGATCCCTACTCTCCCTAAATTTTAGTAAACAAAAAGTGACGTTGAAAAGGGTATAAAATAATGTCCGGAAATTCTCAATCTTTTTCACCAAATACACGGTTACAATTATAATTGAAATAGACACATGTCACACATTACATTTGTTTAGGAAAAAATGAAGATGGAAATTGTCGTATTTAAGTTTATAGTCATATTTATGTTGTACACAACTAAATAAGATGAATGCCCAAACGCATACTTATAATGCCTTCATTTATACAACTATAACATTTTATTCAAATTTACGTACCTATTTTGTGCTTCGCATTACGAATTTTTTTTAATAAAAAAGACGTAATTTTTTTGGAGTTAGAGCCTTAAAGGGCTAAATAGCGAGTTAGCAACAGCTCATAATTAATGCAAATTAACATCCACTAATGATCTATCATTGCTGATTGGCCCCCCATTACTTTATTATATATCCAAAACTTATAAATAATTGGTCATTTGTCGTTATAATAAAAACACGAGCCCAACGCTCATTTGCACGCACCCAACCCCCACTCACAGACACCCAATTCTCGCACGCACCCAACGCCGATTGGGTGTGATGCGATATTATGTTGTTTAAATGCGATGACGTTATTTCATATGCATTATTTATGTTTTGTTGTGGCTCTTCCCAAACCTAGCGCCGACGCGCACTAGCGCCCCTACCCAGTCATTTGGAACCCACCCAACATCCCTACCCGGGCGGCGCCCACCCAACATCCCTATCCAGTCGTCGGCGCAAGATAAAACGCGCACCCAACACCGGTTGTGTGCGATGCATTATTATGTTATTTTGAATGCATTGTTATGTTATTCTCTATGCATTGTTACGTTATTCTCTATGCATTATCTCGTGTTTTGTAGTGTCTTTCCCAAACTCAACGCCCGCGGAGACCCCAACGCCATGACTCCCCTACCAACAGTCGAACGGGCACCCAAATACCGGTGCCTTCCTATTTTGTCCCCGATCGAAAAATGGGTTGCCACGTGTCAAATTTTGGTGTGTCCACGTGTTCAAAATGTGTATTTGGATTGAAGACTACATACTATCTCATGACAGTAAGATTACTTTAACCTAATATATATATATATATGAGATTTAAATTTGTGTCATGTCATCAGTATAAAATTTCATTATCATTGATGTGGCCCTATATTTAGCCAACGAGGCGAGTCTAATTGGTAAAGCCAATCTAACCTTTTAATGTCAAAATTGCATGAGATACATTTTAAATGATGGCTGCCGGTGTTAAGTCTGAAAATTATAATCATTGTCCTTATATAAATTGATATATCTCTACTTAATATTCTTTAAAAACCAAATCATCCTTTTCTTTGAAGAATCATCTTTTATTTTAGATAATAAAAAATGAGAATATTATCTAAAATTTTTACTTACCGAGCGAAATGTGTATTCTAAGGTATGCAATTTAATAATGTGATTTGTCGGTCCAAATTTATCCTAATAATTGGCAAGTACAAAAGCACGTCATTAATGCATTAATAAGTGGTCGAGTTTCTAAAAAGAGTACATTATCAATAACAGTAACTATCCAAACTTATAACTTAAAAATTAAATTGCAATCTTCAAACGAATGCTTAAAATGTTACAGTTATAACACCACTTTTAAATTTGATCTAATTACAATATTTCATTTCTCAGTATTAAAACCATATTATTTCATTGGAAAGTCACTTCTTTTTAGTAGCACATATTGATGGGATATGGCCCAACCATTCGCCCACCGACCTGCCTGAAACGAGTGGGCCTTTACTTTAATGGTGGCCCACGCGGTTATGCCAAAGGCTCATCCCCCAAACCCTAATCAGCCACCAAAACCCTAGCCCCCAGAACGAGTCAGGCGCCACCCTCCACGTGGCGCACAGAAGGCGAAGAGTCCCTCCAGGCGAAGGCTAAGAATCCCTATGAGCGAGTGGAACAGTCCCTACATGGGAGGGGATCAGTTCCCGCCTCAAGGATCCCCAAATATGTATAAATAGGAGTTAGATCGAAGGTAGAAGGGTTAGCAACTTCTTGAATACTAAGAGCTTTTAGCTATACTCACTGTAATCAAAACATAGTGAAAGTATTGAGGAATCACTCCTCCGTGGACGTAGATCTCATTAACGATCGAACCACGTAAAAGCCTTGGTGTTCTTTACTACTTTACATAAATCTCGCATATCTGCATATACTAGATTCATCATTGGCGCCGTCTGTGGGAAGCTACGAACAAAAAAGCTTCGTTTCTCTACAAAACTTAATGGCAAGAACACGTACAACCGCCGTCGATCTTCGGCAACAACACCGAGGACAACCAGATGGTCACTCAGCGCCACGAGAAGGAGATCGCAGACGCCACAAGCGGCCACACACCTGAGGGCTACATGGAAAACGTCCCCATACACCCTCAGGACCGCATCCCCAACGTAGGGGGAGATGCCGACCTCAACGAGGACGAACAGACAGTTCGTTCGTCCCACGAGGCCCTTGGCCGAGCTGTGACCGAATTCCTCAACGCCAACCTTGGCCAATTCCAAAGCTTCCTCCACCAGAGGACAAATGAGGCGGGCACCTCCCGAGTGCCCGAACTGGCGAATACGGGCGCCCGAGGTCGCTCACCCCACCGAGGCGGTCAACGCTCACCTCGGCACAATAGCCGAGAACGCGTACACCAATCCGCCGTCAGAAGTCAAATCACCTCGCCAAGGGGGTCGCAACCATTCACCACCTCGTCACCCGCAAAGCCGCTCTCCACCTCGGCATGCCGCCCCGAGGGCCGAGCAGAACAGGAGAGAAGAAAGGCGGAGCAGAACTCCTCCTGGAGAGACGATGACGCCGTTATCGGTCTCCCACCCTCCAGGAGAGATGACAATGATCTCCGGGTTCGACCGAGCGGAAGAATCATCTCTCTTTCTCCGAGAGATTCTCGACACGCCCTTGCCCCACCGTATAGGGCACCCAACATCGCCGCCACGATGGCCTGGGGACCCTCCGACTTCCTTTTCGCCACACCACTAACATGGAGAATCAAGGAATGGAAGATTTCCATATGTGCAAGATCTTCCCCGAGGTGCTGATCTCCAACGCCCGACGCTGGTTCACCTCACTCCGCCAAAATAGTATACACCGCCTGTGATCTCATGGATCGCTTTAAGTGGCGTTCTATCGAAAATGCCACCCCAGCAGCCTCGTCCGACCGCTCACAATCCGCCAAGGCGGGGCGAGACGATGTCGAACTTCGCTTCGAGGTTCATCAAGGAGTCTCTCAAAATCGATGAGAGCAACGATCTCTATATCATCAACGAGTTCAAGAACGGGATCCGACCCGGCGCGCTGAACAAGGAGATCACCCGTGAGAAGCCGGAGACGGCTAGTCGCCTTGGATCTGGTAGACAATTTTGTCAAAGGAGACGAATCGGACCGAAGAAGAGGAGACTGGACGAGCAAATGGATCGAAAGGAAGAAGCGGATGACCAAGGTCGGGCGCCGAACGCCAAGTGCCTTCAAGAGAATCGGGAAGGGCCTGCAGGTCCAGCTCGGACCTCGGCCAGCCCCGCGGCAAAGCACCTCATCCGCTCAAATCGAGGCGGAGATATTCGAGCTCCACGCCGAGCTCTTCCCAAAGCCCTCCTATGAAAGGAGGATCCAAGAAGGTCAACGGATGAATATTGTGACTATCACCGGGTATGGTCACGATACCGAGGATTGCGAGAACTGGGCTCAGATTGACGAGCTCGTCGAGGAGGAGCCTCAAAAATACCTCGGCCGAGCCGGCCGAAGCAAAAGGCGCAGGGGGAGAAATAACGGTGGCAACAACTGCGGGCCGACCTTGACGGCGACCCAACCCGAAGATGACGAGGACGAAGGTCCCAACGCTATGGAATGTTGGATTTGTATACTGAAAGCAGTTTGGTTGAGCTTGTATACAATGTTTCCTGTTACCACTATTACAATCTCCTATCTGATTTGAATACTTGATTGCATATATCTGTGTCCCCTTATCTCATATATAAGTTAGATCATACAGTGTGTAGAAGATCACGAAGTCCGTATGATTGGTCAAGCTTAATGAGATATAAAAGTTTCACACCGAGACGACTTAAGGACGAGTTGTCGGTTTAGCCTGCAGATAGATAAGAGTGACTTGACTTAGTTGCTTGTCTATCTTGGTACGTCTCGACGTATTGAAGGATCACGATGAGATGAGTTCTTCTTTCGACCGTCGTGAAGAACCAAGATCTCGGTGACTTACGATGATCTAAACCTCGATAAGGTATTAGGTGAGTATGAGTTCTTGACCATCACTTTGACTTGTTATGAGTGAGGGTTATATGTTCTAACCCAAGATTCTCCGCATCTTGGGTGGTGGCGATCTTGTTTGTCACGCTAGTTATCTCAGACGAGTCACCGTATCCGTTTAGGATGATGACGCCCCTTAAGGAGCTCAAAGGTTTATTGTACTAAACCCCGCAGGTTGAGTTAGCTCAAGTACAATAATAAGGTTGAGTGGTACTACTTAAAAATAAAGTTATTAATCGTTTTAAGCGATGATTGCTATAAATGATTAATGGACGTTCGATATCTTAAATACGGGATTCGTAATGTCTAAGTGCAAGCTCGACTCAACTTCGGTAATAAAGGGTAAGTCAAGATTCTTTCTCTAGTGGCATGATCGAATGTTTATAAATTAATTTATGTTCGGTGAACATAAGATAATTAATTTATTTGAGGCCCATCTTTATTCCTCGCATTTGATCCTGGCCGGCCCATCCAGCCCGTAACTACAAGAAAATCGGCGCCCTATGTACTCTCAAAGGAAAGATTTTATTCTCTTTATCCCACAAGGATATTATTATATTTATGGTATATGCATAGATCCTTTCCATATAAGATTATGGTAATAATCCTGAGAGTATGGAAATAATCCTGAGAGTATGGAAATAATCCTAAGATTATGGTAATATTCCATATAGGATTATGGTAATATTCCATATAGGATTATGGTAATATTCCATATAGGATTAAGGTAGTGCATTATAAATATAAGGTATGAGATAAAGTCAGGTTAATGCTCACATATTAATCACAAGAATTTCGCCCCTTTTGTCTATCGAGAGAATTTCGAAAATTGTGAAGAGAGAGTATTGGGTGATTTTCCGAAGCATTCTCCATAGATCGTCCTCACTCGACGTTGGAGATTGGGCAACCGGGATACAGTCCAGAAGGTCAAAGCACGAGTCCGATCCGTTCGATCCGTTCATCTCGTTCCATCGACCTCTTCAGATCCAAAGGTAAACACGTGAAAACCCCAACGTGTTGCGATTTAATTATATAGACGCATGTTAGGTTTATAATCAATGTATGGTGAATTAAACACCCAAGATGGATCCTCGGGGCGAGGGTTAACATACGTTTTCCCTACAATTGGTATCAGAGCCTGGGATCAGAATCTTGGCTCTGTTGGATTAATTCACGTTTGATTAATACGTGCGTTTATTTAATTGTGGATCTGTCGTTCATCGTGGCTCGTTTGTTATATTGTCGTTTTTGTTTTTAACACCACGAGAAAATCCGTGGTTAGATTAGATTTTATCATGTAAATCTTATCTGTAAAAGAAGAACGAAGACGAAAGAACGAAGAACGAAACGACGGGAAAAACAGGTAGCTCGGCAGTCATCTGGACGGTATCTCGCGAGCGAGCCTCGCGGTCGCGAGGGCGATCGCGGCGCGCGCGGCGATGGCGTGCGTCACGCGACGAGATCCTCGGCGCCACGCGAGCAATCGAGCGATCGAGCGATCGCGAGATACGGCCGCAAGCGCGGCGAGCGAGCTAGCGGGCGACAGGCGCTGTTGCGCGCGAAGCGACCTAACAAGCGAAAGCGGATCGCGGTCGCGAAGTTTCGCCGCCGCGACGACGTCTCTCGGCGACGCTCGACGCCGGGGAAGGCTGCGCAAGCGTGCCGACGGGTCGCGGTCGCCGCGATCAGCGAGGCGAGCGCGGCGAGCACGCGGCGGCGGAGCGTAGGGCTGGGCGGGCGCTGGCCGGGCTTAGCCTCAGCGCCGCCCAAGACCTGTTTAGGCCGACCCGCCCGCACCGCTTTTCAGATTTTCCGCCCGTGCCCGCACGCGAGGCCCATTTGTTGAATCCGGTCCGCGCTCGAGCACGCGAGGCCCGTTTTAGTTTAATTACACTTTGTAAATCTATGTAATAGATTAGATTTAAATGTGCAGTGTTTCACGATCGGGCGCGATGAACGCTTTTATTTTATTTTTATCGCTCATATGCATGTCGTGGATGTTTAAATTATGCGAGAGAGTATGCTATGTATGTTTATATTACGTTGACAAACCTTTAAGTGTTTTACGAATTGGATGCGCATAGTAAGCATGCTAGGTTTATCGCGCTTATCAAGCATATTTTAGAATTACGCGAGCATGTTTTACATGTCGAGTTCTATAGAAAAGCATGCTAGGATTACGTGATCTGCATGGACAAACCTTTTGAATAAAAAGACTAAGCAAGCAACCCGACAAATTAATTTTCAAATTAAAATGTCAAGACCTCCACTTTTGATCTCTAAACAAAGTGAGACGACCGTGAGTAAACGCCCACACGCGCGGCTTTGCTTGCACTGCTTATCATAAGTTTGTTAGATGAGATTTCTAAATAAAACATTTTAAATCTATTGAGAAGTGGGAGTTTCATGTAAACGCCCACACGCGTGGCTTGCATGTGCGATTTTCATAAGTTCTCTAGAGATAGATATAAAATGAGATAACAAAAGAATTTGAATTGGAAGCGGTATGGTCCGAGTGAGTATACCAATTCTAAGAATTCATCTTCTTTGTTAAAATTGTGGTCATTGCTTGACATCACCTCAAGTACAACTTCCCGCTAAGTCCCTTCTTGCGATAGTGATGTGGTCTAGTAAGGTCCAATCATTAATTTCATTTGTCATAAGGATAAGTTGACATGGATTGAAATTAAACGACTAAAAGGTATATTTTAGTCCGGTCGAGGGTTCATGTAAACGCCCACACGCTGCGGCTTGTATGTGGAATTCCTTGGGCGATTGGAGGTTTCAATTAATATTGTTTTATCAAAAGGTTACAATATTATTGTTACGAATTATTTGCGATCGTATGCTTATGTGTTTACATTATCGCTTCGAGATATGTCTCTTACGCCGATTATCAATATGCTCGCACAAAATCCGTTATCCGTCCAAATTTCATCGAGTGGAAACGAAACATGGAATATGTTCTTATCATTGAAGAACACATGTTTGTTCTTACTACTCCTAAACCCGATGCCCTTATCGACGATCGACTAATGAAAATGAGAGTCAAGGACTTTGAATAAGTCAAACAATACGGCTAAATGCTATATGATGACTACGATGTCCAAAGGCTTGCACCGCAAAGATCGATCGATGGCGACGCGATCGATATTTGGTCAAGTCTCGAGTAAGTTTGGGCGGTCGGATCGACGATCCGCTTCCACACAATGAGAGAAATCTTGGCGTGTAAGATGGAAGAAGGAAGTTCGGTCCATGAACATGTCTCCCACACGACTCATCTCATGGATAGTCTTGATCACTTGGGAGGAGGTATTGACGACGGCCAAGGTCGATATCATCCTCAACACACCGCCCAAGTCTTTTGAGAACTTTCGCAAATGCAATCATGAGCAAGACCGAGTTCACACTTAGTCAGTTGTTTAATGATCTCGTTGTCATGGAAGGAGTTATGGGAAAAGGAGCACATGCTCGCTAGCACATCTAAGGGCCCAAAATTTTCGTTGCAAAATGGAAATAGAAAAGGGTGCCAAAGGTGGTAAAGGCAAGGAAATAGTGGGAGTAATGGGAGCAAGAACATGGTTGCACCGAGGCTTGAAGAAGCCAAAGGAGAAGGGCAAGTGCTTCAAGTCTTGCGTAAGACGGGCATTGGAAGGCCAAGTGCCCTATGCTCAAGGCTCAAGGTACGCTGTTTGCTTTAGTAACGAAACATGTTTAGCGACTTGTTCTACCCATTCTGGGTAGTAGATACGGCGAATCGATCATGTTTGTTACACTGCGGGGTTCCTCGCGACAAGGGAGTCGTTTGATGGCGAGATAACGATCTCCATGGGCAACGCGAAAGTCGTCGTTGCATTGGAGATGTTTTTATGTTTTGGGACAGCTTTAGTTTTGAAAGACGTTTTATATGTGCCGGATTTTCGACTTAACCTTGTTTCGCTTTCAAATTATTTACTCATGGATATTCTGTTATTTTTGATAGTGGTGTTTCTATCATAAGAAATGACGGTTATCGTGTTGGCACTTTATATAATTCGCTTTATACTATTTCGCAAAACATAATACCTATAACTATGTCAGATCTTCATCAAACCCTAAAAGAGAAAGTTTTCTTCAAGAAGATGACTCTACTTTTCTCTGGCATCTTAGATTAGGTCACATCAATCTAAATAGGATCCAAAGACCGGCTAAGAATGGAGCGTTGGGTAATCTCACGGTTACTCTGCTCCTACCGCGAATCACTGTATGAAGGTAAGATGTCGACTGCACCCTTCAAAGCGAAGGGTTATAGAGCCAAAGAAATGTTGAGTTAGTCCATTCGACTTATGTGGACCGATGTCCACACAAGCTCGTGGAGGGTACGGTATTTTGTCACTTTCATTGACGATTACTCAAGGTACGGATACGTATACCGCTTCACCGCAAGTCTCGAATGCTTTGAGAAATTCAAAGAGTTTAAGGCGGAAGTGAGACGGCTAGGTAAGAGTATCAAGTCATCATGTCCGATCGCGGTGGCGAATACCTCAAGAACGAGTTTATGGACTATCTAGTGAAGTGTGGGATTACATCCCAACAAGACTTCACCGGCACACCACAAGAAATGATGTGTCGAGCGAAGAAATAGGACTCTTTTGGAAATGGTTAGATCTATGATGAGTTATGCTACATTGCCTATTTCGTTCGGGGTATGCCTTAGAGATCATGCATACTTGCTAAATCTAGTACCGCCCAAGTCACCGAAAAGACCCTTTCGAGTTGTGGTTTGGGCGTAAGCCGCTTTAAGCCACATAAGGATATGGGCATCCAAAGACACGTCTTTGAACAAGAAGGCGACAAGTTGGAGGCTAGATCCGACGCAAGGTCGCTTTATCGCTATCCTAGAGGAACGAAAGGTGGTTTATTCTATAGTCCTAAGGATCAGAAGGTCATTATTAGCACTAATGCCCGATTCTTAGAAGAGGATTATATGAAAAATCATAAGTCCAAAGTTGAAATCATTCTTCAAGAATTAGAAGATGATCGTATTCCACCACCGATTAGGCCAAAGGTACGAGATGTCGAGTCTAGTGGGAGGGATCGACACCAGATACTTCAAGAAATTGAAGTGGGTCGAGTTCCACTGGAGATACCGACTGTACAAGTGGTACCTACACAGCAAGTTGTGCAAGTTAGAGAACCACAAGTATCTGCACCCACCGTTGCCATAGTGCCTGTAGAACCTCGTCGTAGTGGGAGGGTTGTTCGTCAACCCGAGCGATTTATGTTCGTGGGTGAATCTTCGGATTTAGTCCCAGCAGACGAACATGCAATAATCGACCCATGGACATACAAGGAGGCGATACAAGATATTGATGCAAGATCATGGCACACCGCTATGGACTTAGAAATGGAGTCCATAACGGCTATGGATGATATGAAAGACACTCTACCGGATGGCAAGGAAGCCATAGGTAGTAAGTGGATATACAAGAGGAAGAGATTCCGATGGAGAGGTTTCGCTTTCAAAGCCGTGCTTGTGGCGAAGGGTACACTCGATCGAGGGCATCGATTTCGATGAGACCTTTCGCCGTAGCAATGCTCAAGTCCATCGTAATTCTTCCGCCATAGCAGCCCACTGAACCTAGAGGTTTGACAAATGGATGTTAAAACCGCTTTTCTAAACGGTTACCTTGAGGAAGGTAGAGACATCTATATGCAGAACCTCAAGGTTATGTGGTAAAGGGTGAAGAGCATCTAGTATGGAAGCTTAAGTCCATTTACGGACTTAAGCAGCCTCCCGATCATGGAACTTACGCTTTGACGGGTGGTAAAGTCCCATGGATTTACCCAGCTGCCTAGCGAGAGTTGTGTATCGGTTAGATGTCAACGGTGATGTGGTATTTCTTGCACTTTATGTAGATGACATCCTTCTAGTTGGCAACAACGTGAAGTCATATATCGACGTAAAGAGTTGGCTATCCGATCGCCAAATGAAAGACTTAGGAGATGCAGCGTACATTCTTGGGATCAAGGTTTACCGAGATCGCAAGAAGAAAATGTTGAGCTTATCTCGTGCGCCTTACATTGATATCGTGATTACTCGTTTTAGTATGCACCGCCAAGAAAGGATTGCTACCTTCGGATATGGCGCCTTTATCTAAAACGCAGTCACCCATGATCGCAAAGGAGATAGAGGAATGAGACAAGTTCTTACGCTCCGCCGTAGGAAGTCTTATGTATGCAATGCTATGCACGAGGTCCGATATCCGCTATGCGGTAGGCATAGTAGCTAGATATCGCCTAACCTCGACAAGCTCATTGGATCGCAAAGAAGCATATACTCAAGCACCGAAAGGACTCAGATTATAGGCTAGTTTACCATGCAGATAGTCTAATGCCTTTGGGTTATACACTGGATTTCCAAGTCGACCGTGATGAGAAAAAGTCAACCTCGGCTATGTGTTTACCTGGGAGGTGGAGCCGTATCCTCAAGTGAGTGCAAGCAGCAATGATGCATTGCGGACTCCACCATGGAAGCCGAATATGTAGCCGCTTCGGAGGCTTCTAAGGAGGTTGTATGGTTCAAGAACTACCTCATGGATCTAGGTGTGGTACCTGGTTTGCCCAAGAGTATCCTAGTTTACTGTGATAACTCAGGTGCAGTGGCAAACTCGAAGGAACCACGGACCCACAAGGCGACAAAACACATAGAGAGAAAGTACCATGTCATACGAGAAATCGTTAGACGAGGTGACGTGCTGATTGAAAAGATTGATACAACGGAAAATCTAGCGGATCCATTCACGAAGAGCTGCGCAAAAAGTCTACGATGGACACGTTAGAGGACTTGATTATGCTGATGGCACCCACTTAGAAAGGAAACTTTTGTATAAGTGGGAGAAGCAAAGTGATGGTTGTTTGTAATAGCTAGTAGAGACACATTGTATACTAAAAGTTTGCTTTAGTATAAGTGGGAGATTGTTGATTTGTATAACGAAAGCAGCTTGGTTGAGCTTGTATACAATGTTTCTCGTTACCACTATTACAATCTCCTATCCGATTCAATACTTGATTGCATATATTCGTGTCCCTTATCTCATATATAAGTTAGATCATACACAGGTGTAGAAGATCACGTAAGTCCGTATGATTGGTCAAGCTTAATGAGATATAAAAGTTTCACAAATGAGACGACTTAAGGACGAGTTGTCGGTTTAGGCGCAGTGATAGATAAGTGACTTGACTTAGTTGCTTGTTCATGCCGGCACGCCTCGACGTATCAAGGATCACAATGAGATGAGTTCTTCTTTCTCGACCGTCGTGAAGAACCAAGATCTCGGTGACTTACGATGATCTAAACTTCGATAAGGTATTAGGTGAGTATGAGTTGTCGACCATCACTTCGACTTGTTATGAGTGAGGGTTATATGTTCTAACCCAAAATTCTCCGCATCTTGGGTGGTGGCGGTTTTTGTATGTCACGCTAGTTATCTCAGACGAGTCACCGTATCCGCTTAGGATGATGACGCCCCTTAAGGAGCTCAAAGGTTTATTGTACTAAACCTCGCAGTTGAGTTAGCTCAAGTACAATAATAAGGTCGAGTGGTACTACTTAAGGAAATAAAGTTATTAATCGCTTTAAGCAATGATTGCTATAAATGATTAATGGACGCTCGATATCTTAAATACGGGATTCAGAATGTCTAAGTGCAAGCCCGACTCAACTTCGTAATAAAGGGTAAGTCACATTCTTTCTCTAGTGGCATGATCGAATGTTTATAAATTAATTTATGTTCGGGTCAACATAAGATAATTAATTTATTTGAGGCCCATCTTTATTCCTTGCATTTGATCCTCAATCGGCCCATCCAGCCCGTAGCTACAAGAAAATCGGCGCCCCTATGTACTCTCAAAGGAAAGATTTTATTCTCTTTATCCCACAAGGATATTATTATATTTATGGTATATGACAGATCCTTTCCATATAAGATTATGGTAATAACCCGAGAGTATGGAAATAATCCCGAGAGTATGGAAATAATCCTAAGATTATGGTAATATTCCATATAGGATTATGGTAATATTCCATATAGGATTAAGGTAGTGCATTATAAATATAAGGTATGAGATAAAGTCTAGGTTAATGCTCACATATTAATCACAAGAATTTCGCCCCTCTTGTCTATCGAGAGAATTTCAAAATTGTGAAGAGAGAGTATTGGGTGATTTTCCAAGCATTCTCCATAGATCGCCCTCACTCGACGCTGGAGATTGGGCAACCGGATACAGTCGGTAAGGTCAAAGCACGAGTCCGATCCGCTCGATCCGCTCATCTCGCTCCATCGACCTCTTCGCATCCAAAGGTAAACACGTGAAAACCCCAACGTGTTGCGATTTAATTATATAGACGCATGTTAGGTTTATAATCAATGTATGGTGAATTAAACACCCAAGACGGATCCTCGGGCGAGGGTTAACATACGCTTTTCCTACATGGAACAAAGTTTATGCCATTACCGGATCGTCAGGGAACGACGAGGTCGTCATTAAAGAACGAAGCTCAAGGCCGCCCCGAGGAACCGAAAACAAGCGACTCCGAGATGGGGAGAGCATCGTGTTCTCCAAAGACGACCCGGTGCCGAAAATCATGCCCCACCAAGACGCCATCACAATACAAGCCGTGGGGGCAACAAGAACGCCCACCGGTCTACATCGACATCGGTGCCTCCACAAGATCATCTTCCGTAGCTGTCGGATAAACTTGAGGTCGGAGGAATTAAGTACATCCCGCACCGCCCCGGGCTATGAGCTTCACACAGAGGCGGTTCAACCCGGCGAGTAATTACCCTTCCCAGAGCGCAGGAAGAGCTCCCGTGTCGGTCACAAAGTCAATTCAATTCTTCCTGCACGAGCTCCTCTCCGCACAACATCATCCTAGCAGAGATCGCTATACGCCACCAAGGTCGTCTACCGATTACCACCACAATCAAGATACCCACCCCTGTGAAGTCTGAGCATCCAGGAGACCAAATGGCAGAAAAGAATGCCCACGAGTCTCAACCTGTGATGCAGCCCCTCAAGCATAGCAATTACAGAATCCCCTGCCGCCACCTCGGACGACTGACCGAATCTTCACTATACGACGACGACCCTCCAAAGTTGTCAAGGTCGCATCCGTGGCCAATCGACATCTCGCAACAAGGTCACGCAGCCTCGAGGGAATACAAAGACGTGTTCGCATGGTCCCCACTCGACATGACCGAGTGTCGCCCGAACTCATAACTCACCGCCTCAACATTAACCCGCTACTAAGCCCGCCTCGCGTAAGAAAGGGTGTTCGCGGCAGAGCAGCAACAGTCATAAGAGACTAAATGACTCAACCTGTAAGGCCAAGATCTTGTTCGAGGTCAAGCACCCGACCGGACGGCTAATCCACCGTGGTCCAAAAGCCGTGAGGGATGGCGATGTGCGCGACTACACCGACCTTAACAAACACCGCCTAAAGATTGTTACCCCTCCCGACATTGATAAGAAGGTGGAGATCGGTGGGCCACGAAGTCTTCAGCCCGGATCTCGTATAAAGGATACCACCAAACTCGATGAGCCCGGAGGACGCCCAAGACCGCGCTCATCACCGACTTCGCGCTTTTGTTATCGAAAGATGCCTTTCGCCTCAAGAACGCAGGGCTACTTACCGTAGGATGGTGGATGCGATATTCAAAGACCACATCGGGAGATTGTCGAGATCACGCCGACGACATCGTCGCCAAAAGTTAAAAACGGAGAGTCACACGACGACCTCGGCACTATCCTTCAACTTCTCGTGTCGGCTAACCTCAAGCTCAACCCCGTAAATGTACATTCATGGTGAAGACCGGTAAGTTCTCGGGATGCTGGTTTTCAAGAGGGCTCAAGGCCAATCCCACCAAGCGCGAAGACAAGGTTCGACATGCGGTGCTAAGGACCATCCGTGAGATCCACAACTCACCGGTGCCTAGCCGCCTCAACAGATTCCTATCTCGAGCCGAGTAGTTAGCCTTCCTCTTCAAGATCCTCGAGGAGAGCTCCGGCTTCACCTGTAGAAGAACACCAGACGCCTTCACAATCGAAAGAGTATCTCACGACCGCCGACCCTATCCGCCCAAACAAGGTGAAATCCTCTCTTTATATCCGGCCGCCTTGGACGAGGCCATCAGCAAGATCGTACGAGACGAGGCGGACGGCAACTCCCATCTACTTCATTAGCCGGACTCTCAAGGACCCGGACGAGGTACACCACCTCGAAAGGTAGCACCGCCTTGGTGAACACCAAGCGACGCCCGACCCTACTTCCAAGCTCACTCCGTCTGTGTGCTAACCGACTTACCTTGAGACAAGTCTTGTCAAAGCCGAGTCATCCGGACGATAGCTAGTGGGCACCGAGCTCGACGAGCACGACATCTCGTGACTCCCCGTGCCGGCTATAAAAGGCAAGCTCACCGACTTCCGGTGGAGGCCACCACCGAGGTGGGCTCTACCAACGAGGTCACCCAACTCCCGCCCCGCAATGGCGAAGGCCCTGCACCGCCCGATGGTTGCCGGCGATGACGTGGACGAGCTTCATGCAAAACGGCAATGAGCGGCATCCTCCTCTCGGCCCAGATAAGCAAGAAGTGACCTCACGCCCGGTTTACCTTCCCGACCACCAACAAAGAGGTGGAGTACGGTTACCGATCTCGTGACTCGCCGCAGCGAATTGAAAGTGGACAAGGTCAAGATCTTCGAGACTCCTGTGTCGTGGTAAACCGTGTCCCAGGCGTATACGAGGCCAAGGAGGATCGAATGAAGTAATACCGAGAAGGCAAAGGAGATGTCTGACCTCATTCATGTACTTCAAGATTCATCGAATCCCACGAGGGAAAATACCAGCCGACATCCTCGCAAGTTAGTCATCATCAACAAGTCCACCAAATGGAGGAGGTTCATTCCGTAAGCATCGCGAGTCCCACGCCGGCATCATCACCGAGATAGAGCCGAACCGATGTCTCCCATAAAGGCCTATCCGGAAGATGGCGCACTACCTCAAGATCGGCTCGAAGCCAAAAAGATGATGGCGAAATCCCAGAAGTACCTCATACATGTGTAGGGAAAACTAGGTTTAGCCCTCGCCCCGAGGTTCTATCTTGGATATTTAATTCACCATACATTGATTATATTCCTAGCATGCGTCTATATAATTAATTGCAACACGTAGGGGTTTTCACGTGTTTACCTTTGGATCTGAAGATGTCGATGGAACGAGATGAATGGATCGAACGGATCGGACTCGTGCTTTGACCTTCTGGACTGTATCCCGGTTGCCCAATCTCCAACGTCGAGTGAGGACGATCTATGGAGAATGCTTCGGAAAAATCACCCAATCTCTCTTGACACAATTTTCGAGAATCACTCTCCAAAACACTATGGAGACTCACGAAAATTCTAGGTTAATGAATTGATGATTAACCTAGACTTTATCTCTTACCTTATATTTATAATGCATTACCATAATCCCATAAGGAAAGGATCCATGCATATCCCTTAAATATAATAATATCCTTATAGGATAAAGAGAATAAAATCTATCCTTTGAGAGCTATAGGCGCCGATTTTCTTGTGCTAAAGGGCCTGGATGGGCCAAATTTCAGGATCAAATGCAAGGAATAAAGATGAGCCTCAAATAAATTAATTATCTTATGTTCATTTCGTAACATAAATTAATTTATAAATATTCGATCATGCCACTAGAGAAAGAATGTCGACTTACCCTTTATTACCAAGTTGAGTCGGCTTGCACTTAGACATTACGAATCCTCAGATTTAAGATATCGAACGCCCTTAATTATTTATAGATTCTCAATCGCTTAAAATAATTAATAACTTCATTTTCTTAAGTAGTACCACTCAACCTTATTATTGTACTCGAGCTAACTCAACCCGCAGTGGTTTAGTAAAATAAACCTTTGAGCTCCTTATGGGACGCCATCATCCTAAACGGATACGGTGACTGACATGATAACTAGCGTGACATACAAGATCGCCACCACCCAAGATGCGGAGAATCTGGTTAGAACATATAACCCTCACCCATAACAAGTCAAAGTGACGGTCAACAACTCATACTCACCTAATACCTTATCGAGGTTTAGATCATCGTAAGTCACCGAGATCTTGGTTCTTCACGACGGTCGATAGAAGAACACATCTCATCAGGATCCTTCAATACGCCGTAGACGCATCAAAGATAGACAAGTAACTAAGTCAAGTCACTTCTATCTATACTGCACTTCAAACCGACAACTCGTCCCCTGTTGTCTCAACAGGAAACTTTTTATATCTCATTGTTCGACCAATCATACGCACACGTGATCTTCACACATCGTATGATCTAACTTATATATGAGATAAGGGACATGATATATGCAATCAAGTATTCAAACCGATAGGAGATTGTAATAGTGGTAACAGAAACATTGTATACAAGCTCAACCAAACCGCTTTCAAGATACAAATCCAACAATCTCCCACTTATACTAAAGCAAACTTTTAGTATACAATGTGTCTCTCTTTTACTAATCTAAGATGCTTACTATGCGCTTAATTAATTGTGGATCTGTCGTTCATCATGGCTCGTTTTTTGTTTTTGTTGGTTTTGGTTTTTACACCACGAGAAAATCCGTGGTTAGATTAGATTTTATTCGTAAATCTTATCTCAGAAAGAAGAACGAAGACGAAAGAATGAAGAACGAAACGACGGAAAAACGTGTCTCGGCGGACTCGACTGCTTTCCGCATGAGCGAAGCCTCGCGGTCGCGGCGATCGCGGGCGCGGCGACGGGCGTGCGCAAGACGAGATCCTCGGCGCCACGCGAGCGAGCGAGTGATCGCGAGATTCGCCGCCAAGCAAAGCGAGCGAGCGAGCTAGCGGCGACGGGCGGGCGTCACGGCGAAACCCGGCTGGCGAAAGCGTACTCGCGGTCGCGAAGTTTCGGCTACCGGGCGACGACATCTCTCGTAGATGTTCGGCGCCGGACGTACAAGCAGCGTGCAGCTCGATGGGTCGCGTCGCGTTAGCGATCATGGTAGGTAGCCCGCGAGAACACGCTGGCAGGCGGCGACGCAAGGTCGGCGCCGGTGGGCTTTCGCCTTTCAGCCCGGCCCAAGATGACAATGACCCGCCCGCACCCGCTTTTCCACCCAACCCAGATTTTTCCGGTCCGTGGCCATGCACGCGAGGCCCATTTGTTGAATCCGATCCGCGCCTGCACGCGAGGCCCGCTGATGTTTAATTGCACTTTGTAAATCTATGTAATAGATTAGATATGAATGTGCGTGTTTCACGATCAGTCGCTGGCGAACGCTTTATTTTATTTTTATCGCTCATATGCATGTCGTGGATGTTTAATTTATGCAGTAGCATGCTATGTATGTTTATATTACGCCGACAAACCTTTAAGTGTTTTACGAATTGGACGCGCATAGTAAGCATGCTAGGTTTATCGCGTTTATCAAGCATATTTTAGAATTCTGCGAGCATGTTTTACATGTTGAGTTCTATAGAAAAGCATGCTAGGATTACGTGATCTGCATGGACAAACCTTTTGAATAAAAAGACTAAGCAAGCAACCCGACTTATTAATTTTTCAAATTAAAATGTCAAGACCTCCACTTTTGATCTCTAAACAAAGCGAGACGCATCGTGAGTAAACGCCCACACGCGCGGGCTTGCTTGCACCGCTTATCATAAGTTTGTTAGATGAGATTTCTAAATAAAACATTTTTAAATCTATCGGTAGTGGGAGTTTCATGTAAACGCCCACACGCGTTTCGTATGTGCGATTTTCATAAGTTCTCTAGAGATAGATATAAAACGAGATAACAAAAGAATTTGAATTAGAAGCGTATGGTCCGAGTGAGTATGCAAATTCTAAGAATTCATTTTCTCATCGTTAAAATTGTGGTCAATGCTAGACATCACCTCAAGTACAAATTTCCGCCAAGTCCCTTCTTACGATAGTGATGTGGTCTAGTAGGTCCAATAGTTAATTTCATTTGTCATAAGGATAACTCGACATGGATTGAAATTAAACGACTAAAAGGTATATTTTAGTCCGGTCGAGGGGTTCATGTAAACGCCCACACGCCGCGGCTTGCATGTGGAATTCCTTGGCGATTGGAGGTTTCAATTAATATTGTTTTATCAAAAGGTTACAATATTATTGTTATGAATTATTTGCGATCGTATGCTTATGTGTTTACATTATCGCTTCGATATGTCTCTTACGCCGATTATCAATATGCTCGCACAAAATCCGTTATCCGGTCCAAGTTTTATCGAGTGGAAACGAAACATGGAATATGTTCTAATCAAGAACACATGTTTGTTCTCTACTCCTAAACCCGATGCCCCATCGACGATCGACTAATGAGCAGCGGTAGTCAAGCGGACTTTGGAATAAGTCAAACAATACGGCTAAATGCTATATGATGACTACTATGTCCAAAGGCTTGCAATGCAAGATCGACGATGGTAGACGCGATCGATATTTGGTCAAGTCTCGAGAGTAAGTTTGGGCAATGGATCGGACAACCGCCCACACAATGAGAGAAATCTTGCGTGTAAGATGGAAGCAGGAAGTTCGGTCTATGAACACGTCTCCCACACGACTCATCTCATGGATAGTCTTGATCATTGGGAGGAGGTATCGACGCGGCCAAGGTCGATATCATCCTCAATACACGCCCAAGTCTTTCGATACCAATCAAGGAAAAGCGATGTTTAGCCTCGCCCGAGGATCTATCTTCGATATTTAATTCACCATACATTGATTATATTCCTAGCATGCGCCTATATAATTAATCGCAACACGTAGAGGTTTTCGTGTTTACCTTGATCCGCCGAGGATCGAACGGGATGAACGGATCGGACTGTGCTTTGACCTTCCGGATCAGTATCCTGCTACCCAATCTCCAACGCCGAGCGAGGACGATCTATGGAGAATACTACGTAAAATCACCCTCAAGCTCACTATAATTCTCGAAAATTTTCTAAGGAGAACCCTAGTATTTTCAAAATAATGCTCTTGTCAATATGATGATTAACCTCGACTTTATCTCTTACCTTATATTTATAATGCATTACCATAATCCCATAAGGAAAGGATCCATGCATATCCCATAAATATAATTATATCCTTATAGGATAGAGAGAATAAAATCATTACCATAGAGAGCTGAAGTGGGCGCCGATTTTCATTAGTAGTAACGGGCCTGATGGGCCACCAGGATCAAATGCAAGGAATAAAGATGGGCCTCAAATAAATTAATTATCTTATGTTCAAATTGTAACATAAATTAATTTATAAACATTCGATCATGCCACTAGAGAAAGAATGCCGACTTACCCCTTTATTACCGAAGTTGAGTCGGGCTTGCACTTAGACATTACGAATCCCTCAGATTTAAGATATCGAACGCCCATTAATTATTTATAGCATTCTCGATCGCTTAAAATAATTAATAACATCATTTCCTTAAGTAGTACCACTCAACCTTATTATTGTACTTGAGCTAACTCAACTGCGCAGGTTTAGTACAATAAACCTTTGAGCTCCTTAAGGGACGCCATCATCCTAAACGGATACGGTGACTGACATGTATAACTAGCGACATACAAGATCGCCACCACCCAAGATGCGGAGAATTGGTTAGAACATATAACCTCACTCATAACAAGTCAAAGTGATGGTCAAGAACTCATACTCACCTAATACCTTATCGAGGTTTAGATCATCGTAAGTCACCGAGATCTTAGTTCTTCACGACGGTCGTAAAGAAGAACACATCTCATCGTGATCCTTCAATACGTCAGAGACGTATCAAAGATAGACAAGCAACTAAGTCAAGTCACTTCTTATCTATATCGCAGCCTCAAACCGACAACTCGCCCTTAAGTCGTCTCACCATGAAACTTTTATATCTCATTAAGTTTGACCAATCATACGCATCGTGATCTTCTACACACCGTATGATCTAACTTATATATGAGATAAGGGACACGATATGCAATCAAGTATTCAATTCAGATAGAGATTGTAATAGTGGTAACAGAAACATCAGATACAAGCTCAACCAAACCGCTTTCAAGATACAAACCAACAATCTCCCACTTATACTAAAGCAAACTTTTAGTATACAATGTGTCTCTACTAGCTATTACAAACAACCATCACTTTGCTTCTCCCACTTATACAAAAGTTTCCTTTCTAAGTGGGTGCCATCAAGCGCAATCCAAGTCCTCTAACGTGTCCATCGTAGACTTTTTGCGGTGCTCTTTGTGAATGGATCCGCCAGATTTTCCATCGTATCAATCTTTTCAATCAAGACTTCACCTCGCCTAACGATTTCTCGATGACATGGTACTTTCTCTATGTGTTTGGTCGCTTGTAGGGTCCGTGGTTCCTTCGAAGCCACACACGCACCGAAAGTTATCACAAGAAACTATGATACTCTTGGGCAAACCAGTACCACACCTAGATCCATGAGGTAGTTCTGAACCATACAACCTCCTTAGAAGCCTCCGGGCTACATATTCGCTTCCATGGTGGAGTCCGCACGCATCGCTTTGCACTCCGCCAGATACGGCCCACCTCCCAAGGTAAACACATAGCCCGAGGTCGACTTTTTCTCATCACGGTCACTTGAAACCGAGTCTCAGATAACCCAAAGGCATTAGACTATCTCGCATGGTAACCAGCCTATAATCTCGAGTCCTTTTCGTGTACTTGAGTATATGCTTTATCGCATTCAATGATCTTGTCCGTGGTTAGATCGATATCTAGCTACTATGCCTACCGCATAGCGTATATCGGCCTCGTGCATAGATTACGTACATGAGACTTCCTACGGCGGAAGCGTAAGGAACTTGTCTCATTTCCTCTATCTCCTTTGCGGTCATAGGATCAAGCGTCTTGATAAAGGAACGCCATGTCCGAAAGGTAGCAATCCTTTCTTGGCGGTCTGCATACTAAAGCGAGTAATCACAAGATCAATGTAAGACGCCCAGATAAGCTCAACATTTTCTTCTTGCGATCTCGGTAAACCTCGATCCCAAGAATGTACGCCGCATCTCCTAAGTCTTCATTTGAAACCGATCGGATAGCCAACTCTTTACGCTCGATAATGCCTTCGTTGTTGCCAACTAGAAGGATGTCATCTACATAAAGTGCAAGAAAACCACATCACTGTTGACATCTAACCGATACACACAACTCTCGCTAGGCAACTGGGTAAATCCATAGGACTTTACTACCACAAAGCGTAAGTTCCATGATCGGAGGCTCGCTTAAGTCCATAAATGGACTTCTTAAGCTTCCATACTAGATGCTCTTCACCCTTACCACATAACCTTCGGGATTGATGCATATAGATGTCTCTACCTTCTCAAGGTAACCGCTTAGAAAAGCGGTTTTAACATCCATTTGCCAAACCTCTAGGTTCAAGTGGCTATGGCAAGAAGAATTCGATGGACTTGAGCATTGCTACAGCGAAAGGTCTCATCGAAATCGATGCCCTCAACTGAGTGTACCTTCGCCACAAGCCCGGCTTTAAAAGCCGAAACCTCCATCGAAATCTCTTCCTCTTGTAGATCCACTTACTACCTACGGCTTCCTTGCCATCCGGTAGAAGTGTCTTTTCATATACATCCATAGCCGTTATGGACTCCATTTCTAAGTCCATAGCGCTGTGCCATGATCTTGCATCAATATCTTGTACGCCTCCTCAGTATGTCCATGGGTCGATTATTGCCTTTTAGCCTCCTCGACTAAACCAAGATTCACCCACTAACATAAATCGCTCGGGTTGACGAACAACCCACCCACTACGACGAGGTTCTACAGCACAATGGCAACGGTGGTGCAGAAACTTGTGGTTCTCTATTTTGCACAACTTCTTGGGGTAGATACCACTTATACGGTCGGTATCTCCAAAGGAACTCGACCCACTTCAATTTCTTGAAATATCCGGTGCCGATCCTCCCACTGACTCGACATCTCGCACCTCGCCTAATCGGTGGTGGAATACGATCATCTTCTAATTCTTGAAGAATGATCTCAACTTGGATTTATGATTTTATGTAGTCCTCTTCTAAGAATCGAGCATTAGTGCTAATAATGACCTTCCGATCCTTGGACTATAGAATAAACCACCTTCGCCCTCTAGGATAGCCAATAAACAGCCTTGCGCCGATCTAGCCTCCAACTTGTCGCCTTCTTGTTCAAAGACGCAGGTCGGATCGCCCATATCCTTATGTGGTTTAAACCGGCTCATGCTTCAAACCACAACCTCGAAAGCGGTCTTTTCGACCGACTTGATGGTACTAGATTTAGCAAGTATGCCACTGCTTCTAAGGCATACCCCGTAACTAAATAGGCAATGTGGCATAACTCATCATTGATCTAACCATTTCCAAAAGAGTCCTATTTCTTCGCCTCCGACACACCATTTTGTCAGAGAGTGTCTTGTGAAGGCGCCGGGACGTAATCCCACACTTCACTAGATAGTCCATAAACTCACATCGAGGTATTCGCCACCGCGATCGTAACGCAGGATTTGATACTTTTACCCAGCTTCGCTCCACTTCCGCCTTAAACTCTTTCAATTTCTCAAAGCATTCGTACTCACGAAGGTATATGTATCTCCACTCGAGTAATCACAATGAAAGTGACAAAATACTGCATTCTCCACGAGCATGTGTGACATCGGTCCACAGTCGAATGAACTAACTCCAACATTTCTTCGCTCTATAACCCTTCGCTTTGAAGCGGTCTCGGTCGACATTCACCTTCTATATGTGATTTGGCAGATCGAACGGAGTAACCGTGAGATTACCCAACGCCCATTCTTAGCCGCCTTGGATCCTATTTAGATTGATGTGACCTAATCTAAGATGCCATAGAAAAGTAGAGTCATCTTCATAAGAAAACTTTCTTTTAGGGTTTGATGAAGATGCAACATAGTTATAGTATTATGTTTCATGTAAATAGTATAAAGC
>JAODLM010000293.1:0-84554 GCA_036937905.1 Salvia rosmarinus
TCACCTGCCACGCAGCACGCACCGCCGCCAGCTGCCCACGCCTGTCTCATATTCCAGCTGCCACGCCGCTACCGACGTCTGCTCCGTGGCCGGGACCTCAGCCACGCTTGCCCGCGCCAAAGGCAGATTGTAATCCCTCCCGCCTATCTCGCTTCCATCCGGCAACAAGGATCACTGGTGCGAGCGCCCACCCAGCCGCCCGCTGCTTCCGCGCCAGTTGGCATGCCCATTGCCCTCACTCCCCATCAGCTGCCACCTCAACCGGCGCTCACCAAGTGCTCTCATTCGCTAGCATTTCACTCAATTCGCCGTCACTTTGGCTGGCGCTCACAAATGAGAATGAGTTTCAGCGGAGTTCATTCGAACCGGCTCGAAGCGAACGCTTTCCAGCGTGCGCTCAATCGAACGGCGCTCGCCTTTATTTTATATATATATGCGCATTAGGTCGCGCTTCGTTTTGAATTTTGGTTTCTCTCTCGCGGTCACTGTCTAAATTTCACGGTATTTCTTGCAGATATTAAGATATAATCCTTGTTTTAATTCCTATTCTCTTTTCATCATTGAATGTTTAGTTTATCAATTTATGTTTGTGATTTCTCTGTTCTTACGGAATCAATTTCTGATTTATTATTTGATGATTTTTGTCGATTCAATTCATAGTGATGATGGATTGGATTTTCATGTTCCGTTGGTTTAATTTGTTTAATAATTTACTTGCTTTCGTTTATTTGCAATTTGATTTAGATTAGGGAATGACAAACCACATGAATAATAAATTGCATATGCTTTTGTTTACTGCTTTCGATTTATCACCTTATAGTTCAACTGGGATTGACAACCCTAGTCTAGATTTATCACTTTATTAATTTAGCTCGGGATTGACAACTAAGCTTAGGTTCGTCGCTTTATTTTCCGTTTCATTCTTGCATGTTAGACCTCGTTGATGTTAGAATGTTTAGGATTTAATCTTTACCGCATACCAACAATGGCCTCAGTTAAGTTTTCCTTGAGAGGCACTCGTGTTAACTTATCACGCCACATTACTCGATGCGATTGTGAGTGAATTTGAGTGTGTTTTAGCTCGATCAATTTGGCACCATTCTGGGAAAACTTTAGGCGTATTGTTTGTGTTGTTTGTTTTCTGTGTTTCTTTTGTTACTTTGCTATTTTCTCCCACGGTGCATGTGATCTTGTTTTTGTTGTTGGTGTGCTCTAATGCGGGGTTACAGCGACGTAATGTGGTCAGCGGGAGAGAAACTCCCGTGTTGGGCAAATTCTGCTTTGAAGAAGGGCCCATTCGATTTCCGAGGAATACCCGTTAGGCTTGAGCATCGCCACGATCTACCCCTGAGCAACAAGCCATAATTCATATTGGGATCAACCCGTCCACCGCTTATGAGGATCGAGCCTCCAATCCCTACGGAACAACCTCCGCAGAATATGAGGATCAATCCTACAATGCACTGCGAGCAAACACATCCTCCACCTCAATATGAGTACCACACAATCACTGATCATATCACGTAGCACCGACCTCCACCTCAAATGCGACTTGGGATGATAAGTCGACAAAAGTTGGATCTGACGACAAAATCAGCGCTTGTAAGCAAAATTAGAAATGATGGAGAAGTGGACGAGTTGCTGAACAAGATGTAATAGAGCTCCAAGATCACCCTATGAGGCTGTGCAGCCTTGACCATCGAGTTCGTCATTGGATGATAGACGCACTCTTTGGCGTTTAGAGGAACAAGTGGGACGATTGTGCGTGAAGTGGTTTGAGTATCAACAACAACGCGCGCATGAGGAACTTCAAACCAATCCGGTCAGTCGGTACCGTTCTTGAAAGTGACCCAATTGTTGAAGATATATGGAGAGACACCACGAAGAGCCCAGCCAGAGGAGGTGGAAATTGATGAAGAATGGGCGCGTGAGGATGAGGAGCAAAATCGAGCACAAGGAAGTTGATACCTACGGCGAGGAAGAGTGGGCGTGCGGTTGCAAACATGCAAATCCCACTCGGGAAGTGATTGCACTACCTCGACATGTGAAACGTGTCCCGAGGAGGACGGTGATAACAAAGTCGAGGTAACCATGGTATGTCGGCATCCTAATTCACCAAAGTATTGTGCTGGGAATTGATGTCATCTATTTTTCTTTGGAGAATAGGATGTTCGACTTGTGCTTAAATGATTCGTTGTTTGTTGTCTTTTGCCTCTGCTCTGTATGGTTCATAATCGGCTTTGGCCGAGATGGTATTCCAGGTGAAGGACTACGGATAGTCCGTTGTTGCCGAA
The DNA here is from genome assembly GCA_036937905.1 of Salvia rosmarinus. NCBI lineage: Eukaryota > Viridiplantae > Streptophyta > Magnoliopsida > Lamiales > Lamiaceae > Salvia > Salvia rosmarinus. The sequence continues at coordinate 2,295 of JAODLM010000293.1, forward strand.
CACGTCGTGCTCATGGCGTTAAGCGAAATCTTCGCGGGAGTTGACCGGATTTTTATTTTTTCCTTTCTTTCTTTTGTTTGTTTTCCTATTTTTCTTTGATGCATGCATTGCCTTTGTGTTAGTTTTGCTCGAAGGTGGGACTTATCAAAGTGAGGGAAGCCTTGATATTCGGTTCGAACACGCCATTCCAACCACCCCACTGCCATATTTTATCAGCCTCCATCATCGGCTATTTTATGTTAGTTATGTTTTGAGCACCGGAGGGCTCGAATTAACTTGAGAGGAATTTTGGATTTGTGGGTGTGACATATATTTTTGTATGTTGTGCCTTTGATTATTTTGATTGTTTGACTTGAGGTGATTGTTTGACTGAGTTTGTGTCTATGCGAATAAGTTAGGATTTTGATTTGCAACTAAACTCTGCGTGGTAATGTTCGATTGAATTTCAAACTTTTGGTGATATATGATTTGAGTATAATGTGAATGGAGAGCGTGATTGATAGAAAATGAATAGGGAAATTGATGTGATTTGTCGCTAATGTTAGGGTAGTGTTAACATTGTGGTTGCTATATACTTTTTCATTTTATATATATAAAAAAGGGAAAAAAAGTGAAAAAAGAAGAAAATGAGGAGAATGAAAACTCCATTATTTGTTGAGATTGTTGAAATGGAGGATGGGATCTCTCTTTCGTAAATTGAGAAATGGACATGGGAAACCACGTTAGGAGACTCGAGTTCATCGAGTTCACCTTTCGAATATTGTTCAAAATCTGTTAAAACATTCTTTGTGCTTTATAAAAGAAACTTGCTAAAGGTGACCACATTAGTTAGTTCACTAACGGAGAGTTGGGTCGGCAGATTACCTTTTATTTATTGGAAGTCAATGTCGTTCTTGATTTATTTCAGCATTATCTTTGAATTCGTAAACACCAAGTGTGGGAAATCGATAAGGTTTGATGGATTAGAATAAGGGTTAAGTTGATGAGTTATCTTTCGACTCTTATTAGTATAGACTTTGCTTGTGAGACAAATGGATAAGTGTGGGGAGTTGTTTGGTATGATTTTGTGATGATTCTTGGTATTGTTTTACGTGTCATTTCTATGGTTTGTCCTAATTATGCCTTTGGTTCGAGTAATATTTATCGATTCGGACTTACTTAGTCGTCTCGATATTTTGTAGGAAAATGGCAGAAAATAAGATGAATTGGATCTTCAAGAATCAAATATATTGAAACATCTCGACAGGAGTTCGTAGGTAAGCGGATCGTAAATCGGAGTTCTGACGAAGGAGAAGCGGGTGAACGATCAAAGTCTGCGCCCGCGAGAGGCGCCACCGCGGCCGCACCGCATGCCTCGCACACCCAGCCGGCGCTCGCAGCGACGCTAGCGTTCGCTCCATTTCGGCGTGGCGTTCACATGCGCCTCGCTCACCCGCCCGCCCGCCATCGCAGCCCTCCATGTTCCCAGGCGCGATCCCCCGCCGCCTCGCCGCCGGCGCCCAGTGGCCCCACGCGCCAGCGCCACGTGCTCCCGACTCGGTCAGCTGACTCCAGCGCTTGCCTGCGCCACGCGTCTCAAGCCCGGTCAGCTTCTCCGCGCCTATCCTCAGTTTACCGCCGCTTCAGCGCCCCGCCGCCTTCGTGCCAGCGCCCCTACCCGCTTCCGCTATTGGCCATTTCACGCCTGTCCGACGCCGCCCACCCTTCTCCCCGCCACCACCTCACGCCACACGCCGCCCATTCCACAGTAGCATTTCACTCGACGTTCACTTTGGTGGCGCCACAAATGAGCGAGAGTTTTTAGCCGGAGTTCATTCAACCGCGCCTAAGTTGAAGCACGTTTTCAAGCGTGCGCTTCACGTAATCGCGCCAGCCTTTATTTATATATATATACGCCGCATTAGGTCGCCGTTTCCTTTTGAATTTTGGGTTTTCTCCGTGCCGGCTAGTTTTAGATTTCACCGTATTTCTTCGTACATATGTATACAACCTTGTTTTAATTCCTATCTTCTTTTCATCATTGAATGTTTAGTTTATCAATTTATGTTTGGGATTTCTTCTTATGGAATCGATTTTACAGTTTATTATTTGATGATTTTGTCGATTCAATTCATAGTGACAGATGGATTGATTTTCATGTTCGCTGGTTTAATTTGCTAATGATTTATCGCTCTTATTTGCAATTTGATTTAGATTAGGGAATGACAAACCCTATGAATAATAGAATTGCATATCTTTGTTTCGCTCCGATTTATCCTCTTATAGTTCATACTAGGGATTGACAACCCAGTCTAGATTTATCGCTTTATTAGTTTAGCCTGGGATTGACAACCCAGCTTGGTTCGTGCTTTATTTTCCAGTATTTCAATTCTTGCATGTTCAACCTCGTGATGTTAGAATGTTTAGGATTTAATCGCTCAGCGCAATACCAACAATGCCTGTTAAGTTTTCCTTGAGAGACGACCGTGTTAACTTATCACGCTACAATTACCTCATTTAATCATGCAGTGAATTTGAGTGTTTTAGCTCGATCATTTACCCACGATTTTTCGTTTTCTTTCTTTTCTTTTCCTTGATTTATCTTGTTTGGTTATCCCGATCTTTCTCTCTTTATTGCGCTTTATTGTTGAGGCGCATTTAAAAGATGTACAGGGTCGCTCAATGGCGCTCAACGAACCGCTGTATCGAACACACTGAGAATCACACTGGCGCTCAATCGAACCGCTCGAGAACAAGCCATTCTCCGGCTAATCGAACCGCTCGTAATGGAATACGAGCTTTTCTCATCCGGCGTTAAGATGAACCGGTCAAGATTTGTCAAGAGTTTTCTACAAGGCTCAGGACCGCGCTCACAAGGGGCATAATTTTACTGCGAAACAATCAAGGCCAACCTTGGGAAGAGACCCTCAAGCCGCGTTTGAATATGACCGCCTCGGTTTAAAAAAAAAAGAGGAAAAAGGAAAAAGGCTGACAGCGCTCATGAACGGACCCATATATTAGCATGTCTCTATTTTTATTCATTGATAACTCACTCATTCAGCCGCCTCGTATTCATTCTCCCACCGGCTCCGTGCCGCCACACGCCTGTCTCCCTCCGCCCACCTCCAGCGTGCGTGCTCATCTCCGCATGCTCACCTCGCGGCCCCTCCGCCCGCCCCCACGCCGCCCAGACGCCTTCCCGGCGCCCGCTCACCGATCGCCGTGTTCTCACGAACGCCCGCCGCCGCTCCCCGCCTCTCGGCGTTCACGAACGCCCAGCTGCTTAAGCGCAGCCTGTGCCACCAGCTACACGCCGTGTTCGTCCCGTCCGCCCGCCTCGCCAAGCGACGCTTTTCCCTCCGCCGCCAGATCCGCTCCATCATCGCCAGAGCGCATCCATGCGCCGCTCACTGCCGTTGCTCGGCCCTCGCCAACCCGCCACATTCCCTTCGCTCCCCGCTCGCTTGCAGACGCTGCCGCGCCGCCTCTCCCCCGAAGCCTGCTCACGACCATCCCGTTACTTCCAGCATTTCGCAAAGAACGCTAAAATCCTCTCGCCTTTGGACGAAAGCAAGAACGAAGGAAGGGCCGGGATCGGGTGAACAACCAAGATCTACTGGAACACAATGCCCATTCGTGATTTTTACGCCCAGAAGGTATCTTTTACTCTTATTCGCTAAAAGATATCACACCACGTTCGCTTTGATGGAATATTTTAGCTATCATGGTGTTGATGGATCCGTGAAACGATATTTCGAAATTAGGATCCGCTTGGTTTGGCAACTAGGGAACCGTGAAGATGGTTTAAGAATATTGTTAGAGTTTACACAAGAGCAGATGATTTTAAGTCCGATTGGCATAGAGACAGATAATATTACACCTAAGGTCATGCGTGATGTTTTGAGTTTTCATACTAGGATTTTTCGATGTACCAGAGATTTCCTCTGGTCTGAGACATGGAGGATTTTAACTGGTTTTGACAATTGGTCATCAGCACTCTAGTGTTATTCAGGGACTCGCTTGGTTATAGCCCATAAGTTCCTAGCGCATAACATAACAGTGGAAGAGCAGCTAATAAAGTGAGTGCTCAAGAGCTTTCCTCTTGGTGGTCTGTCATAATAAGAAGCGTTTGTGCAACACCTTTCTTATGGCTACCGATTTGAGTATATGAGGCGGCACCGATGGCAAACTCTCCTCGAGCCAATACCCTTCATTCTAGCCAAGTATTTTGTGGGAATCATTAGTGAAGATGGTCCTATTTCGGCCAGCGTGATCGAGAAATATTCCGATCACTTTCGTGATTTCCGTGATTTGTCGACCCGGCAACTTTGCTTCCTTATGAAACACGGCGTCGTCCAGAGTATATCACGCTTCAGCAACCAACCGTCGGGACTATTGTTGGTACTACCACCCGATGGAGAAGATGTCCCGAGGATCACCGGTGCGAAGGGAGACGGGACCCTCATGACACTCCTTCACCGGCTTCTCCCTCCCATCCCCACGGCGCGCCTGTGACCTTAGGGCGATTTGATTCCACAGCTTCAGAGCCACTTCACGGCTTGGGACTTTAGCTTCCGAATCGAGCTTTGGAGGTATCGGCAAGATGGGTCAGCAATTCACGAGTTCACCAATCTTGACCGTGGTTTCGGAGAGTTCCGATCGAGGTATATCGTGTCCGCCCAAAATCGCTAGTTCAACGCCTTACCAATCTTCACGAAGCGCTTGGGGATTCTAAGATGTTCTACAGCGTTTAGACACCCATGAGCAGCATTTATCGACCTTCAAGCCCAGTGCGCTCGGTCTATCCACATTTTCCACCACCACCACTATGCATTGACCAAAGTGAAGCATCCTGTTGGAAGTATGTATATTTCCTTATTTCTTTTTTCTCGTCCTTTTTCGGTGGTTCGTTGTTCCTTTGTGGTTTGTTTGTTTTCCTGTCTTTTTCGGTGCTGTGCAGGGACTATCCGAACTCATGTCCGCCTGACCTCCTTTCTCTCCGTGTATCGAGAAGTCTCGTTCTCTTTTGGCCTTATTTTGTTGTTCATGTTTAGTGCTGGGGACAGGTTCATCTATGTGGGGAGGAGTTGTTGATGATATGTTGTATATGTGTGCTGGGTATGTGCATGATTGACACCATGGATCTATGCTTATTTTGTCATCTTGTACCAAGTTTTTGATCTTAATAAGTTAGGATTATAATTTATGCACCGAACTCGTGGTATTGGTCAAACTGATGTGTTCTCTTTTATCGTGATGTCGTGATTGAAGTGCAATGTGAATGAGCGGGGTTGTGTGAATAAATCTTAAATCGGGGTTATTGATGTGATTTATCCGCTAATGTTAGGGAAGTGTTACAGTTTGGTTACCTATATACTTGTTTAAAAAAAAAAAGTGAATAAGAAGAAAAGAAGGAGAATGAAAACTCCAATAATTTGTTGAGATTGTAAAATGAAGGATGGGATCTCACTCTTTTCTCGTAGAATTGAGAAATGGGCATGGGAAACCACGATAGGAGACTCAATTCTCGAGACTTCACTTTTGAACATTGTTCAAAATTTGTTTATACTTTCTTTAGGTTCTCAAAAGAAACTTGTTGCTAAAGGTAACCATTTTAGTTAATTACCTAACTGGAGAGTTGGGTCGCGAGCAAAAATAATCTTCTTGTTATTTGACATTCTCACAATCTTAGATTTTTTCACATTAACCTTGATTATGTAATCATAATGTTTGGGGAATTGCAAAAGAGGTTTGATTGATAAGAGTTTAGTTGCATGAGCTATTCTTCTATTCTTGTTAGATAGACTTTGTCGAGGACAAGCAAATGAATAAGTGTGGGGAGTTGTTTGGTCATTTGTGCTTATTCTTGGTATTGTTTTGCATGTTGTCTTCATTAGTTTATCCAATTTATGCCGTTAGTTGATTATTATTTATCGCTTCGGACTTACTTGGTTCATTTCAATGGTTTTCAGAAAATCGCATTAAATAGGATTAAATGAATCTACCAAGGATCAAATGAAGAGACATCCGATTGGAGTTCATAGGTGGCGGATCGATTACGAGATCGGACGACGAGCACGTGTCGAGCGAGTCCAAGTCAGACGAGCGCCCAGCGCCGCAGACAAGACCTCGCCATCAGACACCCCGCACCCCACAGACTTGCCCCGAGGCTGCCTTTCAAGACCCTCACCGCCTCCTGCTGCCCGAACACCCGCCTCGCCACCGCCTGCGCCCAGCCGCCTCACAGACGCTCAGGCTGAAACGGCTCACTCGCAGCTGCTTCCCACTTCCTCGCGCGGAGGCTGCCGCCTGCACCTCCCCGCGCCGCCTGCACGCCCGCCCGCTATCCCGCTATAACGCCGGCCCGGCGCGTTCACTTCTGCCGGGTGAGCTGTCCGCCTGCACCTCCGCCCACTGCACTCACCAGCTTTCAACGCGCGCGCCGCTTTCACCGCTCTGCTGCCTTAATATATATAACGTATTTTAGGTTATTTCGAGTTCGAATTTTACGTTTATTCTGGTTTTCCGGGTTGCGCCGGAGCCTGTCGTGATTTTCTTCAATCGAATGATTCACGCTCAGTAATTGGTACTTTATTTCTTTACGAATTCTAGCAACATCGCTTTGTTTGATTACGATTCTAGCAATATCGGTGTTATTTTGGGATTTGATTGAAAGTAATTCCTCGTTATTTGTTCCATTGTTCTTGATCGTTGCTTATCGATGATTTCTCCCGCTGCTTAATTTCGCTCTGTTAGGTTCTTGATTAGTTCTTGTTTCGGTTTAATAATCAATTCTATGGTGGTGTTGAACTTAAATTCATGTTTAATCGTTTTTGTCGAGTCATCCTTGTTTGAAGATCTAATTTAATTGCTTTGATTTGTTTCTGCTCCTCGTGTTTGGTAGTTAATCATCTAGGGTCTGATGTTCTAGTTTAGATCTATTGCTTTCGTAGTTTAGCTCGGGATTAACAACCCGCCTAGGTTTCCGTTAATTCTCGTGTTTGATCCTGATGTTTCAAAACCCATTTGGTGTTAGAGTGTTTAGGTTTTAACTGCTTTGTAGAGCAACACGAACATTAGGCCTTAAGTTTTCCTTGAGAGACGACTAGGTTAGCTTTCCCTACTATAACACCTCGACGATTGCGAGTCAATTGAGAGTATACTTTGGTTGAACACCATGTTCTTGCCCACTAGTTTCCTGCCTCTACCACCTTTGGCCCTTTTCTTCTTCGACTTTCAATGGAAAATGCCTCAATGTGCAGCAAGGGCATGTGCACCTTTTCCCATGACACCATGCCATGAGATCATTTAGCAACCACTAAGTGTATACTGCTCTTGCTCATGATCGCGCTCATGTAAAAAGTTACAAAAGACTGGGCAGGTGTTAAGGATTATATCGACTGGCTCGCCATTGATACCTTCTCAACCGATCAAGACTATTCATAAGAGAGTCATGGGAGACATGTTCATGGATCGAGCTTCATTTTTTCATCCCACACGCCAAGATTTCTCTCATTGTGTGAAATGATCGTCCGATCCGACTACCCAAACTTACTCTAGACTTGACCATATTTCACCACGGCTACCATCGATCGATGTTGCACTGCAAGCATTTGGACAAAGTAGTCATCATATAGCATCCGCATATTATTCGACTTATGCCAAAGTCTCGCTGACTCTCACCGCTATCTGCCTATACGTCAGATGGCATCGATTTTGGGAGTAATGAGAATAAAATGTGTTCTTCACGATAAGAACATACTTATGTTTTGTTTCCACCGATAAAATTGATGGATAGAGGATTTTGTTCGAGTATTGATAGTGTAAGAGACATATCCGAAAAGTAATGTAAATACATAAGACGATTGCACATAATTCAGGAATAATAATATTGTATTCTTTTGAAAAAATATTAATAGAAACTTCCAATCACCCAAGAAATCACAGCAAGCCAGCGTGTGGAGCTTATACATGAAACCCTCGACTCGCACTAAAATATACCATGTCAACTTATCCTTATGAAAATGAAATTAATGATTGGACCTTACTGACCACATCACTATTGCAAGAAGGGACTTCAGGAGAAGTTGTACTTAAGGTGATCCAATGACCACAATTTTGAAAATAAATTTTAGAATTGTCATACCACTCATACCATACCGCCTAATTCAAATTTTGTCATCTCATTTTAAATCTATCTCTAGAGAACTTAAGAAAATTTCAAATGCAAGCCACGCTGTGGACGCTATACATGAAACTCCCACTCTCAATAGATGAAAATATTTTATTTAGAAACTTCATCTAACAAACTTACGATAAACAGGCAAGCGCACGCATTGTGGATATTTACTCACGTATGCACCACTTTGTTTAGAGATCAATAATGGAGGTCTTGACATCTTTAATTTAAAAATTAATATGTCTGTTTCTTGCTTAGTCTTTGTTTCAAAAGGTTTGTCCGCGAGATCACGAAACTCTAGCATGCTTTCTATAGAACTTAACATGTAAAACATGCTCAGCAGAATTCTAAAACATACTTCAAAACGTGATAAACCTAGGATGCTTGCTATACGCATCCAATCACAAAATATATTACATGTTTATCTACGTAATTAAACATACATAGCATGCTACCGCATAATTTAAATATCCAATATACATGAACGATAAAAATAAAATAATTGCTCATCGCGCTCACTCGTGGATCTTGTACTCCCTAATTTATTACATAAATTGCAAAAGCTGATCATAAAAATCTCAAACCGCCTCGCATGCACGGGCACGAACCGGATTCGCCATAACCGGATTTAGGTTGAAATTGAAAACGGCCTGGAAGTGAATCTGGCTCGGTCGAAATCTAGATCAATGTCAAAACGGGTTTGGGTCGAAAACGGATTCGGACCACTAATGGGCCGGGTCGACCCAAGGGATCGGGCACGCGCTAGGGTACATCCCACGCCAAGAACTGTACCCACCGCCGCTTCCCCTACCCTCCCGCCACGCCAGTCTGGTACCACCGAGTCGCTATCGAGCGCCGAGCATCACCGCCGGGCCGCATGCTGATGCCGATGCTTATGCCATCGCCACCGCCGCCGAAAGTGCGCTATCCAACGGCGTCTGAACTCAAAGATCGAGGCACGCGATCCATTCGTGAGGTCGCGACTAACGCATGCCTCGCAGGCCGACACCGTATCCTCGCCGCCGCGTCGCCGAGTGTTCCCGAGCATCTCGTCGCGCGAGGCCTACCGGAAACCTACACGCACAGCCGCAATTTTCACCTCGCTCGTCGGAAGCCCGCACCGCGTCGCCGAGATACCGCTGTCCCGCGCCATGCCACCCGCACGCTTTGGCAACGCACCCATGCGAGGGTCGATGCCACGCCCTTGGGCCCACGTTGCTTTTGCTCGACGGCGACGTCCTGCTATTATCGGCTTGTCACATCGTGTCGCATGGGACCCCGCCTGCCTTGTTCTTCGTGTTCTCGCTCGTTTTCTTTTACAGTTATATTTACAAATATAAATCCTAACCTAACCACGGATTTTCTCGGTAGAAAAACGAAACCAAAAAACTAAAAGCAAAAATCGAGCCACGATGTACGCATGATCCATAATTAATTAATCACAGACGTAATAATCAAACGTGAATTAATCCAACAGAGCCAAGATACTCGATCCCAAGCTCTCGATACCAATTGTAGGAAAATATGATTTTAACCTCTCCCGATGATCTATCTCGATGTTTAATTCACCATACATCGACTATATACATAGCATACACCTATATAATTAATTGCAACACGCTGGTGTTTCTCGTGTTTACCGCGTTATCGGATAAAAGGACAATCAAGACTGTGCTTTGATCTTTGGACTATATCGCTTGCCAAAACTCTAATGAGAGTGGAGCAATCTATGGAGAGTAATCGCAAAAATTCATCTTCTTCCTCATACTTGGAAATCTCAAAAATCACAATGATCACAGATAATTTTTAAAATCTCTTAACATAGGATTACTCGATTTGCTCTCACCTGATTTATAATGCAATCCTAGAAACCTATTAGGATATGATCTCTCGTGATATCTAATAAATACTATATCTTTTAGATAATAGAGAATCGTAATGATTCCCAGCTGGATTTAATACCGTCCTTCCTAAGCTCTGTGTTTGTTCAGGATATTTTTGAGAAAGGTCAAAGGTTGACCTTTTTGTTTCGTAATGCGATTGTCATGAGACCTCGTGCTAGGAAGAGTGTCTTATATAATTGATAGACACTAAGTATGCGTTTTCACCACCCACGAGGTTCGCACTGGAAAGTTCAAAAATCGGACTTTCATGGGTCTTTAAAGCATATCTTATTTATAGTCGCTGTGTCGATATTTTATTTCGAGTCCATGGGTACCAAGTTTGCTGAATTTGAGTCCGCTTTGCAAAAGATGTACATTGCATTTTCTAAAAAGGGCATTACAGAATCTACGCAGCGCACCTCCTTCCTATAAATGGAGGTAGGCTTCATTTTCAATGTTCATTTTCTTCGCTCCTCCGTGTTTACGGACGAGCCGGTAGCCTGTGCGCGTGGACTGGAGGAGTGGGATCGAGTCGGGAGGCTCGGCACGCGCCATGCGCTTGCCGGGAGGCTCGGCAAGTGCATCTGCTGCCGCTGCCACCACCGCTGCTCAGCCCTCCCGCAGCCACATTTTTCTTTTTATCCTTTTCTTGTTTTGATTCCGCCTTTAGTAGATAGCATATCATAGAACTCGGTTTCTAAGGACGGAGAGAAACGATCGAGGTGACCGATTTGGCCATCGACTTCCAGCCACGCACGCCGCCAAGTCACGATTTGCAGGCTAATGGCCACCTTGGCTATAGCCCTTTAGGTTTGAGTTCGCTAAGTGTTCTATTAAAGTACCCATTCATTTTTTTTTTTTCGCTCGCTTTGTCGGGATGTTTTCCGTTGTTTCAGTTTCTAAGGAAGTACATGCCCGAGTTATCCATTTACAACAAAGTTTGTCATTCCATGTTCCTCGTTATACATATTGCTTATGTTTCCATTTTCATGCACCGTTTGACGGTTTATCTTGGATTTGAGGATAGCATCGATTTGAAGCTTCTTCCGCTAAGATTTGTGTCAACTGACGCATGCATATTTTGATGGTACCTATTATAGGTCTTGATGCCCTCAATATATTTTTCTTACGATCGAATTGATTTGAAAACCCGAGAGTGCCAAATGGGTTCAGAAGTCGAAAACCCCTGCGCTTCGATCACCGTTGCTTGCTTTTGGAATGTGACTCAAAAGTTGTTCCATGTTGTTACCGGACCTACCAATGCGACCGGTGAAGTTGTTGGATCCGTGGATATCTCCCGACCGACGTCACATCGCTTAGGTTGGTTATATATGCTTATTTTGAGTTATTTACTCGATATTTCAAAATAAAACATGTGCTGTGTGAAATGTTTTAATAAAGTTATATCTTGCTTCGATCCGAGATATGGTTCTATTGTGATTGTGCACGGATCTCTATTCAAAGGAGTTGATCACCATCTGAGTATTGATCGAGGATAGAACCAACACGTGGTTATGGTCTCAGAGGGATGAACCAAGTCACACGAAATGATAATGAAGTGGTTTTGGTTCGCGGGATAGACCCCAAGTCCATCCGATTTAACTGGTCAAAATTCGGGCGTATGCTTGGATATGTTCGGTCGAGATGTGATGGGTGGCGGGATAAGTTTGAGCCGTGGTTCTAGATGGGAGTAACAGAATAACGGTCGTATCAAAAGGAAAAATCTATTTTTTCTTACTTAGTAAGTTGGTTTACGCTTTAAAACCTTCTAAGGTAAGTGCTCTCAAACACTAGTATCATGGATTTTGTTTTATGTTAGTACTACAAAACTCTTTTTCAAATGTTTTCACAGTTGGAGGCTGGATGGGTGACGATAGGGGTTGAGATGGTTTCGTTCACGTTTTCTGCTTCCGCGATGCTGCGTTATATATATGTACTCTGTTGTTGATGTGTTCTTGTCCCTTTATTTTGCTCTATGATTGGGAACACGGTTTGCTATTATGTTATTATGTTGTGAGTCTCTATAAGAGCATGCTATGGGGGTTGACCGGTCTAGTCAACAGGATGTAATGCCATTTTGTTTCCTTACATTACTAATATTTATTCAAGATCACGTTCATTGAAGTTATGATGTCGATATAATTCTATTGGCGGATTGTTTGCTCACCCCTCCCCTTCAGGATATGTCCTAGTATAGAGGAGATGTTGCCCGATTTTATGGTCGTATCTTCTTATTATGTATGCTTTATGTTTTCCCCCTTCTTCCCCACTTCTTAACCCCCACCCCTAATCACACCCCGGCATCCATGCCTTCTATTAGAATCGGGCGTGACAAAGATGGTATCGTGAGCAATGTTCTAGCACGTAGTTTTCGCAGCTATCTCGATATCGGCGCTTCATTTGCTTTATATCCCGTGACGTTCTTGAAATTGAGTGTTTAGAACTTGTTCTTCTAAACATTTATCAGTCTGCCTACCCTCACCACCGCCGGACCACCTCCTTTAAAAGGGATGAGGTATGTTTATTTGTTGATGCTTTATGTGGATATGTGAGCTTGATATGATCTTGATTTCACGTGTTCTGGCATGGTAAGAGTTTACGTGATGTAAACGTGATGTGGATGTTGAGGTGATGTGAATGTGGTATGGTTGGATGTTGATGTGGATGTGGAAGTGATTTGTCGATGGGACGGAAGAGCCTCTACGACTGTGATATGAAAATCATTGATGTGATGTGATGTGATTGATATGATCATGAATAGATGATATGAGTCTATGTGTTTACATAGCGACATGTTGTTGATTGAAATCTTGTTTATTTTGATAAACGAGTGCTTGTAAGTGAATCCTGTATTTGCTTGCGTGATTATTGTTATGAGTATCCATATCGATGTTGATATGTGTTGAAAGTGAACATGTGTCTAAGGCATGGTTACCCAGATGACTGGGGCGAAAAAGAAAACATGAATATTTGTTGTTATTTTATGATGAACTAACATGTAGGTTTATGGATATTCAGTGGCCCAGATAACGCTGGTTAAGATCTCACAGAATGGATGAGCAGATCCGTAAATTCAGAGAATATACCAAGAATGTTCATGAGCCGTTGGGAGTGTTTCTGGGAAGGTTTGTTGGATTGTGGAGGAAGATTCGAGATAGTGTGAAAGTATCTGAGTATGAGGCTTATTACCGGATGACAGAGAGGTTACCAATGGGTTGGCAGCCTTGGGCAAGGAGGCAAGGGTACGTGATGTTCTGTTGGGATCCCGTTACTAGACATCTCACTCTGGATTTCATCGAGTTCGCTGCTCGAGAGTGGAGACAGTGGACCGATCATCAGGGCATACCTTCTAAGGAAGATGTGATCCCGAGGCATGTTCGAGGACCGATCCAGATTGATGACATGGATGATGTTCCTGAAGAGACATTGAGAGAGCAACCATCGCTCAGACGATCACCAGTGCGTTAGGAAACGCTGATCACTACCTCTCCATCTACGACCCTCACCTTCCGGAGGACCCGAAACGATTTTGAGACAGACCTCCTGGTGAAGGAGATGATCCATCCATCTGTGGCAGAGAAGAGGCCTGTGATAAGAGTCGTAGTGCCACCGCCAAGACGCCTTGGCCTCCCAGGAAGGAGATTCGGAGGAGGAGGAAGACCCAGAGGAGGATGAGGAGGGCGGTGAGGACTCAGAGGATCTGGTAATCCGGATAGTAGATGACTCGGATGGGGTCGAGCATGTAGAGGAAGGGCAAGCGCCGGAGACTAAAACCCAAGAACCATATTCACCTGAGACCTAGGCAATCAGAGCACATCTTAGGTGGGATCATACTCAGGAGAGGCTAGCTACCATGTGGGATCACTTTACCGAGGTAGCAGCCCGAGCCCGAGCACTGATAGGAAGGGAGAGAGAGGATGAGGAAAGGCAGAATGGATCAGGTGATGTGAACGGGGGGCAGTAGGCTGACATGGAGGACATAGATCTAGGTGGTCAGTATGTACAGTGAAAGTCGCAGAGTCTGCTATCGCATGAGACAGAGCGGCATCTTTTGGCAGTAACCGGAGTCAGATTCTTTTGCTCATAACTAACCCTTTTGACTGACATACCTATGATCTTGTATTTTGATAGTCCTTCATGGACACTTGGATAATATTGATACTAACACTGTCTATGATAAGATATTTATGCTTTAATGCTTATATGTGATATGAGCTATGCTATAATGATATATGATCTATTGAATGTGTGGTGATGTTATGTGAGATGCATGACGATGATATACTGATGAGATTGCATGGTTATATACGATGAGATATGTGATGATATGTGAATGTGGTGATGATATACATTATGCGATGGTACCTGGTTATCTATGCGAACGTGTTTCTAATGTTTCAACGTCGGTACAGAATGCCGAGAACAAAGAACCAGATAAACAATAATGTGGAAGAAATTCGAGAACCACCATTGGTTCGTGGCATGCGATCGAGAGTTTTCGTAAGGAGAATCCTCTACATTCGACGGCTGCCGACGAACCGATCGATGCCGAGAACCGGATACGATCCACCGAAGCGATCTTCAATACATCACCGCGAAGAAGAAAAGCTAAATTACACGATCTTCACCTAACCGACGAGGTCGATTTACGGTGGGAATCTGTAAAAGGACCACGACACTGTGACGGTGGGAAGATACACTTGGAAGATTTCAAGAAAGAACTCATGGAAAGCACGTGCTGGCATTTACAGCAAGCGAAGGTAAAATGAGTTCTAGAGTCTTTGCCAAGGAAGAAGGACGGTTGCTCGAGTACGATCGATCGCTCAATCGCCCGGTCGCATGCACGCCACGCACTGGCCCAAGAGACCGCTGGGTAGATGTGTTCGTAAGAGGACTCCACCGAGATCGAGTTTTGCTCGTCACTCAAGGAGATCTGACATACGCGTAGTCCTTGAACCGAGCATTAAACATTGAGTCAATGTTGCCCCAGGAGAGAACGATGCCACTCGGACAGCCAGCTGATGGAGAAATAGGTAAGAGGAAATGGGAAGAGGGAAAGGCAATCAGGTGTTCCAAGGGAACCAGAACGGTCCAGTGATTCCGAGGAATCTGGGTATTCAGGAAAGAGAAAGACAACCTTGGGGAATGAGTTTCCAACCCATGCGGTAGTGGGGACAAGGTGTGGAAAAGCCTTGGTGCCAGAAATGCCAGAGAAATCACTTGGGTGAGTGCAGGCAAGGTAACGTCGAATGTTACCATTGTAGGAAGTCTTGACATTACGCTCGAGATTGTCCATCGATAGGAGGACCAGTGGTGCAACTGCCGGTGAGATGAAAGAACAGTTCGCAGAGGCGTAACCAGTTCGCCAAGGATGAACCACGGAATGGGGAGGTTATCCGAAGGCCAAAGAAACGAAAGGCCGCAGTGAAGCTGTGTACGCCTGTGAATCAATGTAGGTAGCACAAGCTCCCGTAAATCTTGCGAAATTGCATGTGAGAGGTTGGGTTTGGTACCCAAGGAATCACAGTACCACGGAAATTAGCATCCCATTGATAAGCCCTCGTTTTACATGATTTATAAAGCTATATTCGCTTGCTTTCTAAGTGATAAGTGATCTTTTGAGTTATCTTTTGATATATTTATGTTTACCTTGGAAGATATTATGCCGTGTGTATTTCATGTCATTTTAGCATAGGTTTTAATGTCAAAAGGTGGATCACGATAAAGAGGAATCAATAGCCCAACATGAGCTCATGCGAAGAAGAACTGCTTTGAAAACGACGTTGAATATGATGAAATGGATTTGATAAGGATGGATGTAAAAAGTTAACTATGTTAAAGAGAATCTCAATAGAGGTCCAGAGGCGCAAAACAGATTGTAATTCGAGTTCGGACGAGAGAGAACGGAGCGAACAATAAGTCGCTGTGGAAGCCGGAGAAGATTCGCGAGTTTTGCTCGCGACCTAAGGTCGCAAGGGCAAAACTCGCGAGAAATCATGAATTTTCAGCAATTTGAGACACCTAGTCCATGTATACTTCTAATCCGAGTCAGAATAGGATTGAATCAGAGTCAGAATAGGATTGAATCAGAGTCAGAATAGGATTGGGGAATTTATGAAAAAATGGAGCTTATGTTTTATTATAAATAGGGAGATAGAGCAGTAGCTTATGAACACCATTCCAGAGCAGAACACAAATTCTTCTTTATTTTCTTTTGCAAGTTCTTTTCCCGTTTAATTTAGTTTAGCTTTTTCTTTAAGTATTTTCATTCCAATTTCATAGTTTAGTATTAGAATTCAGAATTTCTTCCGGATTCAAGTCGCTACAATTGTTCTTCGTGGATTCTTACGGTTTTATCTATCTATCTTAATTTATGTTTTATTTAATTATTTATTGCTTTGGTAATTTAATTATGCGTAGCTAAAATTCGTCTTGATCCTAGTGGTTTGCATGATTCGATCCTATATGTTGTGATTTATTATCGCTATTTACCTTCCGTGCATTGATTCATGATTCTTGGTGCTAATTTATATGTGTTGATTTACGATCAATCTTGATGCATATCTAGTTGTCGGTTAATTACGTAATTGTATTAATTGTCGATCGATCTTGAATGCATGATCACGAATAAGCGCTCGAGTCGTGGTGAGATAGGATATTCGTAGGAAGCATATTCTTAGTGATCCTTTTGTAGTTACTTGTTTTCACCTAGAATGGTAGGAAAACTCGTAATCTCTTGCCGCAATTAATAAGTAGTTGAAGTTGTTGGTTATATTTGTGATCTTCCATCTTATCTCGGATTAAAATTGGCTAATAGGAACAGGATAAACATACGTTGTGGATAGGATTAATGCATCCCAGGGTTAGTCTCTTATCTCGCTTTATCTTCCGTGTTTATTGCTTTGTTTTATTTTACGCATAGTTACGCCCGCTTTGGATTAAATTTCAAGCCCTTAAACCTTTCACCCAATTTTCGTGCTTGAATAATGATGAATTATCGTTGAGCTAGCTTACGTGTTTTCAGATTACAATCCTCGCGGATACGATACTCGACTTACCTTCTATATACGCCTTTACGTGTGAAAAAGGGAACATCACCCATCGTGGAAATGCTAAAGGCAAAAGATATTTGCCGAACCGTGAGGTAGAAATCTATAAGCAGAAGGTCTTTACCAATTTGCATGTCATCGGAATGGAAGATTTCGATGTCATCTTTGGCATGGATTGGTTGGAAAAGCATAGGGCAACTATACGTTGTCTCGAGAGAGAAGCTGCTTTTCAAACAGCGAAATGAGTGGAAGTTTGCTTCCACGGCATAAGGATGGGTGTTTCCGTGCGATGATCTCAAAGACCTTGAGGCGATGAGGATGATCGGGAGGAAGGCCGCCTAACTTTCTTGGTAAGTTTGACAGGGCACGATGAACCGCGTAAATAGTTACAAGAGGAGCCAATGGTGTGTGAATATTCAGACGTGTTTCCCGAGGACTTGCCAGGCTTACCGCCTGATAGACAAGTGGGGAACCAGGAGCAGCGCCAGTATCAAAGGCACCATACAGAATGGCACATAAAGAATTGCAAGAACTAAAAGCGCAGTTGCAGGAGTTATTGGATCTAGGTTTTATCCAACCTAGCGTGTCGCCGTAGGGAGTGCCAGTTCTGTTCGTCAAGAAGAATGATGGGTCAATGCGGATGTGCATCAGATAGCTGAATAAGCTGACGATCAAGAACAAATACCCTCTTCCAAGGATCAACGATCTGTTTGACCAGCTCAAAGGAGCGAGTGTCTTCTCTAAGATCAATTTGAGGTCAGGCTACCATCAGCTGAAGATCGGGAAGGAGGATGTTTTGAAGACCACATTCAGGACGAGGTATGGGCATTACGAGTTTATCGTGATGCCGTTTAGTTTGACCAATGCGCCAGCAGTCTTCATGGATCTGATGAATATAGCTTTTCATCAGTATCTGGATAGCTTCGTCTTGGTTTTTATCGATGATATTCTCGTCTATTCAAAGAATGCAGAGTTACATAGAGAAAACCTTCGTACCGTCTTGGAAACCTTACGAGCACAGAGGCTGTATGCCAAGTATAGTAAGTGCGTGTTTTGGCTCAAAGAAGTGATGTTTCTTGGACATATCGTGTCTGCAGAAGGAATCAAAGTCGACCCGGTGAAGGTTGAGCGGTAAATGGCGAAAGGTTCCGACTAATGCCAATGAGGTTTGAAGCTTTCTAGGCTTGGCATGGTATTATAGACGTTTCATCGAAGGGTTTTCAAAGTTGGCGAGGCCGATGACACAACAGCTTAGGAAAGGAATCAAGTTCTCATGGTCAGAAGCTTGTGAAGCAAGTTTCCAAGAGTTGAAGAAGAAGCTAACAACTTAAGCTCCGGTGTTAGCCGTGTCTTGGAAGGAGCGATGGTTTTGGTCTACACCGATGCATCCAAGCTTGGTTTAGGTTATGTTCTTATGTAGAACGGGAAGGTTATAGCTTACTCGTCTCGTCAGTTGAAGCTGCACGAGTTGAGCTACCCAACTCATGGCCTGGAGTTAGCAGTAGTTGTTCATGCGTTGAAGATCTGGAGGCACTATCTCTATGGGGTCAAGTGTGAGATCTTCACGGATCACAAGAGCCTAAAGTACTTCTTTGAACAAAATGAGTCGAACATGAGGCAAAGGAGATGGCTGGAGTTGGTGAAGGATTATGATTGCTCTATCAGCTATCACCCAGGGAAAGCCAATGTCGTGGCAGATGCATGCCCTTAGTCGCAAGTCGAGAGCAAAGTTGGGATATCTTCTTAAGCGAGAGAAAGAGCTTATTCGAGATTTCAAGAAGCTCAGCTTGGAAGTGATTCATCCATCGGAATCAGTGCAAGGTTTCGTCAAAGCTTTGACAGTTGAACCGGACATGAGAGAAGTGATCGTGAGCTGTGTGGGAGAATTCCTGGAAAAGATGCTTTTGAAAGCGAGGCTAGAAGATAGCAAGGGTTTCGCGAAAGTGAAGAACAACGTGCTATTATTCCGAGGAAGGTTATGTGTGCCACTCAATAGGGAATTTAGAGATATGATCATGAGTGAAGCTCATGAGGCACCATACACTGACTCGTCCAGAAGCACCAAATGTGAGACCTTAAAAGGAACTTTTGGTGGGAAGGGATGAAGAAGGATGTAGCCGCATTTGTGGAGCGTTGTTTGGCTTGTCGACAAGTGAAAGTCGGGCATCAATGTCCGTCGGGTTTGTTCTGACCGCTACCAATTCGGGTGGAAATGAGCATATCTATATGGATTTTGTGGTGAGTTTTCCAGGTCGGAGGAAACACAAGCTATATGGGTTGTCATCGATGGTAGCGAAGTCAGCTCATTTCTTACCGATTAGGATGACGTCGGGTTAGATAAGCTTGCTCGACTTTCGTCGGAGAGATCGTGCGGTTACATGGTGTGCGGTATCGATTCGTCGATCGTGACCCGGGTTCACGTC
Organism: Salvia rosmarinus; assembly: GCA_036937905.1. Classification (NCBI taxonomy): domain Eukaryota; kingdom Viridiplantae; phylum Streptophyta; class Magnoliopsida; order Lamiales; family Lamiaceae; genus Salvia; species Salvia rosmarinus. The sequence continues at coordinate 21,808 of JAODLM010000293.1, forward strand.
GAGGTTTTGGAAGAGTCTCGCGAGGCCATGGGACCAAGCTAAATCTCGATCTGACCTTCCATCCTCAAGCAGGCGGTCAATCGAAGAGGACGATTCGGTCTTGGAGGATATGTTATGGCGATGTGTGGCGACAGAGGAGAAGTGGGAAGAGATACTACCTTTGGTGGAGTTTGCACTATAACAACGATTATCGGGCCACCATAGGAATGGCTCACTATGAAGCATTATGCGAGAATGAAGTGCGGATCGCCACTTTATTGCGACGAAGTGGGCAAAGAAAGATGTTAGGACCGAGATGGTTCGATGAGGCGGTCGATGTTATCGATCGAGATCAAGCTAAGGATCAGAAAGCTCGGAACATCTGAAGTCCTATGCGGACAAGCGTCGTATGGATCTTTAGTTCATGGTCGGAGATCGCGTCTTCCTTAAGGTTTCCCCGATGAGATAAGTCATTCGTTTTGGGAAGCGAGGTAAGTTATGATCGAGGTTCGTTGGACCTTTTTGAAGTTCTCGAAAGGGTAGGCCCCGTTGCCTATAGGTTAGCGTTGTCTCCTAGCATCGGATAAGTGCACGACGTGTTTTACGTTTCTCAGTTAAGAAAGTACGTGTACGACCCAAAACACGTGATCAAGCATGATCAGGTAAACCTTGCTCAGGATTTGAGTTATGAGGAGAGACCAGTGGCTATCTTGGAACGAGAAGTCAAGGAGTTGAGGAACAAGCAGATTCCGCTGGTGAAAGTGTTGTGGAATCACCATGGCGAGGAGGAAGCTACGTGGGAGTTGGAAGACAAGTTCAGGGCTCAGTACCCTAAGTTGTTTCCGCCACATGTTTGAAATTTCGGGGATGAAATTTTCCTAAGGAGGGAGGGATGTAATACCCCGTTCTTCCTAAGCTTCAGGTTTGTTCGATGCATTTTTCGAGAAAGGTAAAAAGGTTGACTTTTTGCTTCGGTGATGCAACCGTCATGAAACCTCAGGCATTGTGAAGACTATCTTATGAAGAATTCATAGACACTAAGCATGCAGGTTTTCGACCACCCACGAAGGTTTGGCACTTCGGGGAAGTTATCAAAAAATCGGACTTTTCATGGGTCTTTTAAAAGCATATCTTGTTTATAGTCGTTGTGTCCGTATTTTATTTGAGTCTATGGGTACCAAGTTTGTGAATTTGGAGTTCGTTTGCAAAAGATGCGTCGCTTTGCGTTCCGAAAACGCATAGCAAACCACGCATGACCTACTTTTTCCTATAAATAGAGGCTGGGGCCTTCATTTTCAATGTTCATTTTCTTCGCTCTCGTGTTTCTGGACAGAGCCGAGCAGCTCAGTATCGTTCTGGCCAGCTGGAGGAGTGGGGATCGATTCGGGAGGCTCGGCGGCGGCGCCATTGCGCCGCTTGCCACCACCGTCGATCGACCCTTCCCGATACCGTTTTCTATTTTGTCCTTTACTTGTTTTAATTCCGCCTTTTAGTAGATACCATAGCATAGAACTCGGGTTTCTAAAGGGACGGGATGAGAAACGACCGGAGGTCGGCCGATTTGGCCATCGACCTCCACTGCTTCCCGTCGTCGCCGTGAAGCTGGCCACCGATTTGGTGTCCAACGGGCCACCATTTGGCTACGGGCCCTTTAGGTTTTGAGTTTTGGGCTATGTGTTCTACAAAAGTACCGATTCCGTTTTTTCGTTTTTCGTGTTTCTGCATGTCGGGATATTTTTTGTTGTTTCGAGTTTCTAATGGAAGTACTTGCCCAGGTTATCAATTTTCAACATCGTTTGTCATTCCATGTTCCTCGTTATGCATATTGCTTATGTTTCCATTTTCATGCATCGGTTTTGGATGGTTTATCCTGGATTTGAGGATAGGCATCGATTTTTGAAGCTTATTTGCTGCTAAGATTTGTATCAACTTGCATGCATGCATGCATATTTTCAAGGTACCCTTTTATAGGTCTTGATGTCCTTAATATATTTCCCTTCTGCATCGAGTTGATTTGAAAACCCGGAGAGTGCCAAATGTGGGTTCAGAAAGTTGAAAACCACTGTTTCACTTCGATCTTCGTTTGGATCACGTTGTTGCTTACTTTGTGGAATGTGACTCCCTAAGTTGTTCCATCTTGTTACCAGGTACCTACCAGTGCAATCGGTGTAGTTGTTGGATCTGTGGATATCTCCAGTTGAGGTTTTCGACTGTTCAGGTTGGGTTATATATGCTTATTTTGAGTTATTTACTCTTATATATCAAAAATAAAACATGTGTGCCGTGAAAATGTTTTAACGAAGTTATTCTTGCTCTCCGATCCCGATATGGTTCTATTGTGATTGTGCACGGATCTCTATTCGGTGGGTTGATCACCATCTTGAGTATTGATCGTGAGGGATACACCCGAACACGTGGTTATGGTTCTAGGGATGACCCGGAAGTCCACACGAAAATGATAATGAAGTGGTTATGGTTCTGACGGAGATAGACCCCTGAAGTCCACACTGATTTAGCCTGCTGGATATGTATCCCCCCTTCTTCCCCGCTTCTTAACCCCCACCTCTAATCACACCGCGGCATCCGTGCCTTCCCTCGGGAATTGGGGCATGACAATGGGACTCTATCATGTTGGGGACGGAATTCTGCAGCTCCATGCCTTGATGGGCCAGCCCAGAGATCGAATGCAAGGAATAAAGATGGGCCTCAAATAAATTAATTATCTTATGTTCAGTTCAGAACATAAATTAATTCATAACCATTTATTTATGCCACTAGAGAATAAATTTTGACTTACCCCTTTATTTCCGAAGTTGAGCCGGCTTGCACTTAGACTACACGAATCCTCGTATTTAAGATAACGCACGTTCATTAATTATTTATAGCATTCCACCGATTAAAATAATTAATCTCTTTAATTTCTTAGTAACACTCAACCTTATTATTGTACTTGAGATAACTCAACTGTAAGGTTTAGTAAAATAAACCTTTGAGCTCGCCCAAGGGCGTTATCATCCTTAATGGATACGGTGACTTCGACTGGGTAACAACCATGACAAACAAGCACTACCACCACCCAAGATGCAGAGAATATTGAGTTATCTCATGTAACATCACCATAACAAGTCAGTGATGGTCACAACTCATACTCACCTAAACCTGTCGATGTTTAAGATCAACATAGTCAGCCGAGGATCTTGGTTCTTCACGATCGCCGATAGAAGATCTCACATCATCGTGATCCATCAACACGTCGAGATGTGCCATAGATAAACAACAAAGTCAGTCACTTCATATCTATACTGACTATCCGACAACTCGTCCTCGTTGTTTCAGTGTGATCCTTTTATATCTCATTAAGCTTGACCAATCATACAGACTTTTGTGATCTACTACACACTATATGAGATAAATGGACACACATATGCAATCAAGTAAACAATACAGATAGGAGATTATAATAGTGGTAACATTAATCATTGTATACAAGCTCAATCAAAACTGCTTCCAGTATACAAATCCAACAATCTCCCACTTATGCGAAAGCAAACTTTTAGTATACAATTTGTTTGCGTAATCCAAGTTCTCGAACATGCTCGTCGTAGACTTTTTGCGATAGGATTTTCGTGAATGGGTCAGCTAGGTTAACCGCAGTATCAATCTTCTCAATCAGCACGTCTTCTCGTCTAACGATTTCTCGTATGACATGTTACTTTCTCTCTATGTGTTTGGTCGCCTTGTGGGTCTGTGGTTTCTTCGACTTTGCCACTGCACCTGAGTTATCACTGTTGGATTTGTATACTGGAAGCAGTTTTGGTTGAGCTTGTATACAATGTTTCCTATTACCACTATTACAATCTTCTATCTGAATTGTTTACTTGATTGCATATGTATGTCCCCTTATCTCATATATAAGTTAGATCATACGGTGTGTTGTAGATCACGGTCTCAGTATGATTGGTCAAGCTTAATGAGATATAAAAAGTATCACACCGAGACAACTTTAGGACGAAAGTCGGTATAGCCGCGGTATAGATAAGAAGTGACTTGACTTGGTTGCTTGTCTATACCGGCACGCCTCGACGATTGATGGATCACGTGAGATGAGTTCTTCTATCCGACCATCGTGAAGAACCTAGATCTCGATGACTTACGCTGATCTAAACCTCGATACGGTATTAGGTGAGTATGAGTGCTAACTATCACTTTGACTTGTTATGGGTGAGGTTACATGAGATAACCCAAGATTCTCTCGCATCTTGGGTAGTGGCAATGCTTGATGTCATGCTAGTTACATCAGACGAGTTACCGTATCCGCTAGGATGATGACGCCCCTTAAGGAGCTCAAAAGGTTTATTGTACTAAACCCCGCAGTTGAGTTATCTCAGTACAATAATAAGGTTGAGTGGTACTACTTAAGGAATTAAAGTTATTAATTATTTTAGCGGTCGTAATGAAATAATTAATGCACGATGATATCTTAAATACGGGATTCAAGTCTAAATGCGAGCCCCGACTCAACTTCGGTAATAAAGGGGTAAGTCAACATTTATTCTCTAGTGGCATGAATAAATGTTTATGAATTAATTTATGTTCTGGGCTGAACATAAGATAATTAATTTATTTGAGGCCCATCTTTATTCCTTGCATTTGATCCCCGAGTGACCCATCCGTGCCCGGAGCTTAGAAGAAATTGATCCTCTCCTTATAGAGTCCTCTGGGACTCTACTTGATCCTCTCTATCTTAAGTGATATTATTATATTTATTACATATGCATAAATTCTATCATGATAGGATTTAGGATTGCATTATAAATATAAGGTGAGATAAAATCAAACCCCAATCCTAAGAGAAGAATTTCGAAAATTACTATTCATATAGAGAGATTTTCGAAAACTTTAGGAAGAAGGAAGAAGGCGAATTTCTATAGCACTCTCCATAGATCGTCCTCACTCGACATTGGAGTTTGTGCAAACGGATATACATTCAAAAGATCAAAGCACGGTCTTGATCCTTTCTTCCGCATGACAGATCGTGAGGTAAACACGAGAAAACTCCTACGTGTTACAATTAATTATATAGGTGGATGCTGGGTATATAATCAATGTATGGTGAATTAAACATCCAAGATAGATCCTCGGGAGAGGGTTAAAATCAGATTTCCCTACAATCACAGTACTCTATGATACTCTTGGGCAAACGAGATACCACATCTAGATCCATGAGGCAGTTCTTGAACCATACCGCCTACTTAGCAGCCTCCGAAGCGGCTACATCTTCGGCTTCCATGGTAGAGTCCGCAATGCATCGCTGCTTTGCACTCCGACAAGATACAGCTCCTCCTCAAAAGGTAAAGACATAGCCTAAGGTAGACTTTTTCTCATCACGGTCAGCTTGCAAATCAGAGTCTGAATAACCCAAAGGCATTAAACTATCTGCTTGGTAAACTAGCCTATAATATCGAGTCCTTTTCAGGTACTTGAGTATATGCTTTACCGCAGTCCAATGAGTTTGTCTCGGATTAGACTGATATCTAGCTACTATGCCTACCATATAGCAGATATCGGGTCTCGTACATAGCATTGCATACATGAGACTTCCTACGGCGGAAATGTAAGGAACTAGTCTCATTTCCTCTATCTCCTTTGATAAATATAGGTGATCGCCTCCTAGATAAAGGAACACCATGTCTGAAGGGTAGCAATCCCTTCTTGTGGTCTGCATGCTAAAACGAGTAATCACAGTATCAATGTAAGACGCCTGAGATAAGCTCAACATTTTCCTCTTGTGATATCGATAAACCTTGATCCCAAGAATATACGCTGCATTTCCTAAGTCTTTCATTTGAAACTGATCGGTTAACCAACTCTTTAAGTCTGATAACAGCTTCACGTTGTTGCCAAGTAGAAGAATGTCATCTACGTATATTACACGAAAAACCACGTCACCATTGACATCCAAACGATACACACAACTCTCGCTAGGAAACTTGGTAAATCCATAGGACTTTACCACCTCGTTAAAGGGTAAGTTCCATGATCGGGAAGCTTGCTTAAGGCCATAAATGGGCTTCTTAAGCTTCCATATAGATGCTCTTCACCCTTCACCACATAACCTTCAGATTGCTGCATATAGATGTCGCTACCTTCTTCAAGGTAACCGTTTGGAAAAGCGGTTTTCACATCCATTTGCCAAACCTCAAGGTTCAGGTGAGCTTCTATGGCCAGAGGAATTCTGATGGACTTGAGCATTGCTATAAGCGAAAAGGTCTCATCGAAATTGATGCCCTCAATATGAGTGTACCATTTCGCCACAAGCTTGGCTTTAAAAGCCGAAACCTCTCCATCTGAATTTATCTTCCTCTTGTATATCCACTTACTACATATGGCTTCCTTGCCATTTGGTAGATGTGTTTTCTCGTATACATCCATAGTTGTTATAGACTCAATTTCTAAGTCCATAGCGGTGTGCCATGATCTTGCATCTGTATCATGTATCGTCTCGCTGTATGTCCATGGGTCGATTACAGCCGGATCGTTCTCTAGGACTAAATCAAAAGATTTGCCCATGAATATAAATCGCTCGGGTTGGCGAACAACCCTCCCACTACGACGAGGTGCTACTGGCCTAATCGGTGGTGGAATACGATCATCTTCTGATTCCTAAAGTATGATTTCAACTTTGGATTTGTGGTTTTTCATGTAGTCTTCTTCTGAGAATCGGGCTTTAGGGCTAATAACGACCTTCTGATCCTTAGGACTATAAAAATAACCACCTTTCGTTCCTATAGGATAACCAATAAATAGCCTTCCATCAGATCTAGCCTCTAACTTTTCAAATTTTCTTGTTCAAAGACATGTACGGATTGTCCCATATCCTTATATGGCTTAGACTATGTTTGCGCCCAAACCATAACTCGAAAGGGATCTTATCGACTGACTTGGACGATACTAGATCGAGCAAATATGCTGCTGTTTCTAAGGCATACCCCCAGAAAGAAATAGGCAATGTTGCATAACTCATCATTCGTCTTGTAATAACCTGAAAAATTTAAAAATTTTGTTAGTGATGTTTAAATCACTTATTTGTGGTTCTTCACCTTAATTATGTTTAAGGTAACCAACGAAATGAATTAGAATCGATTCGGAGATCGAAAACTAGAGAAATAAAAACTAGTGACTAGTCCCACCGGATTAGGGTTTCTCAATAGCCCGAACATAGAATGAAAGATCGAGAATGAATCTTGACAAAAGGATTTAATTTCTATAATCCTCTCATGAAAACATACGAAGCCAAACAATGAGAATTTTCTGCATACTTGCTAACAATCTTAAAAGCACTATTTACGAGCGGATCAACTTCCAAATCAGTAAGCAACCATGATAATTAATGATAAAAATTAAAATCATGAAGGGATATATTATTATGAATTTAGAAATTATAAGAATCAATTTCTGAAAGGAATTCCTGAAGAACTTAACTGAACGCCGGGAAAAATATATTGGGAAAACCCTAAATTGATCCGAACGATCCGAAACTCAAACCAAGGGTCTAAATCAATAAAATATGATTTATAAGACTCAAATAAATTATGAAAGCTCAAGAATTCAATAGAATTTCGAATGAGCATAATTTAATCGCCGAACAAAGTTTTTCGTGATAGCTCGGAATTGACTTATCGGACGTCGTCCGAACTTCATGAAATTTTTATAAACATTGAAATAAGTCATTTAAAGGCTATTTAATAAAATAAAACCTTAAGGTTCCGAGAAATCAATCGAAAGCGCGTTAAAACGTAAAGAGTCGGTATTAACACGCCAAAACGGGTAATTTGACCAATCCTCCTCCCAATCACCACCAAGAACAACCCAAATGAGCTAAGGACAGCCCTTTAGGCTGGCATACAACAGCTCTCACATTCCATTACAGCCTCTCACATTTGGATACATTTTCTCTCTCATTTTCAAAATCCTCTTTTGTTCTTCACACTTTGTGACCTTTAATCCTCCTTCTCAAACCCTTTCAACCTCCAAATAATTATTCTAAGACCATACAAAGGTATTACTCATCATTCTCTCCATTTTTAATGGAGTGGAATTTTTTTTTTAGATTTTTCTTGATTTATTTCACAAAAGACCCTTTTTGCTCCTCAATTTTTTTCATGACATTTGTGCCATCAAATGCTATCAAGAAATGAATGAAAAATGCTTAGAATAATGTTCTAAGGCTATAGTTACAATTTCAGAATTTTTGGAGCATGTTTAATATTTTTTTATTTATGCTTTATTTCTTTTTATATGTGATAAAGAATGCTTTTGTGAATATTATTTGATATTGTTGCTTTTTAATGTATTAGAAGCATCTAGAATAAATATCATAATTTTTAGAATATTTTTAGAATTTATTTTGAAAAAGCCTTGAGTTTTGAGCTTGATTTAAGCCATGGTTTGATTTTTCTTTTTTTAAAAATAATTGAGATATGGTGTTTAATATATGATGTGAACATCATATAAAAATCTTGAAATTTTTGAAACGCATCTCCTATTTTATTTTATTTTGACCGAATACATATATATATATTTTTAGAGTATTGTTTGATTTTTATTTGTTGGAAATAGTTGAGATATGGTGTTTAAGGTATGATATGAACATCATATAATAACCTTGAATTTATTCAAACACCTCTCCTATTTTCCAAGAGAAACCGTGAACTATATATATATATATATATATATATATATATATATATATATATATATATAGTGATTTATTTGATTTTGTTGTTGAGAATAATAGGATGTGTGATATTATAAATATTAGTTGATGTTTAATGTTAATATTACATGTTATAGCATTATATAACCATATTGTGAAAGAATGAAATTATTGAATATGTATATATATATATGTGATTACCGAAAATGAATAAGGGTGAAAAGCATAGATTTAATTTTTAATGCATGATATGAAGTGATATTTCATGTTTAGTATATGGTATGAGCATGATATAATTTTTGTGGAATTTATTGAACACCAAATCTTATTAAATTGAAATTGCCGAAAGCTTGAGGATTTTAACCTATGGTTTGAAATTTTATATGATAATATTGGGTTGGTAATTAAATTCTATAGTATGATAGGAGTATAATATGATTTTATTGGAATTTATTGGATACATATGCTAATTGTTGCTAATTATCGAAAAGGTAACAAAATGGCTAAGTATGGGTTTAATCCTAATGGTAAATGATGCTATGATAGTGAAATTAGAAGCTTAGAATGAATGGTTGTGCTTATGGTGAATGAATGGAACACTTATGCACACATACACAATGATTGTGTATTATGTTAGAAATTAGGGTTTTCTAATGCTTTAGTACAGTTTATGTTGTGTATGGTATTGTTGGTGTTGGATGTTTATGTTTATATTGTACCGACAAACCAAAACCCAAACGTAAACAACATAATACTATATGTATAAGAATCCAAAAGAAATCGACCAATTTCGATAACTTAAGAACGAACCAACAAGAATCGAAGTTCGACATAAATTAGGGTTTGCTACTATTAAGATAATACTCAAACGAGAGTTCCTAAGTTAAAAAAACCAAAAGCCGAGTTACACCGTTGATACTCAATAACGACAACCCAATACGATATTAGTTGAGCGTTAAAACAACTCGATAACGAATAACGATTATACGATATATGTAATCCTCGACGAATTAAAAGAACAAACAATGTCATAATGTAAGCAAAGATTCGAACATAAGATGTCGATCCTTATGTCTCAAAAGTCGAGTTAATATTCTCAAGTACTTTATTTATTCTTAAGTACTTACTTACATGATAGCATGTGTTCACTGAATCATAAGTCAATACTCCTCTTTAATTATCGTGCTGTCGACAAGTCGTCGACATAACCTACTAGGACGTAACTATAATTGTTAAGTCTAGTTAGTGGCTTGAGAATATCCTAATTTACCAATCATAATATGATTACCGACAATCTATAAGGTAATAACATTTAGAATAACAATAAGGTTAAGAGTCGAGGATAGACTCGGAGTAGGTGATTCATAATTGAAGTTCACCTATGAATGATGAAGTGATATAGCTTGGGAATTGGGAATGTAAGATAATAGAAATCATCTTAAAACAATCACATGAAATCATAAAGAAACCCTAAGTGGGGACTTAAAGTCTTAGTTTATAAACGACCTTCGATCGATAGAAAGAATCTAAGAAACGCTATTTTCTTATGAAGGGTTTGATCGTACGTAGTCAGCAAGGAAGAACAACCACACCCTACTCATTTAGACTTACTAGCTTTGGATTAGCGGTGGGCTTTCTTGAAACAAAATGTTATGCATACCTCAAAGCATGATTTACAAAGCTTTATGAAATATTATCACATGAAATGTTATCAATCGCCAAATGTTTATGTTTTGTTGTTATCCTATCCGAGATTGGTATATCCAATGGTATGTAAATGTGTTGATCCACCAACGTAAAAAAGGTAACGATCGGATCCGACTTAGTTAAGGACTAACTCGATTGTGTACACGCAGTACCGTGTGTTAAGGTTAGCTACCGATCGGTCACTACGACTATGTGTAAGGGCCACCCATAGTGCGCGAATGAATAAATGATCGATATGGAACAACGTGGATGAAATAGTCCGTAGGACACTTTTGGAAAAGATAAAATGTTTGATAGGCATGAGTCTTTAACTAAAATCCTCATGCGCTATTGTGGGCGCTAATAACTTTTGACAAAGAAAATGTTTTCGCAATGAGTCCACCGAGTACTTTTTACTTAGCCTCGCATCTAGTTTTTGATGTGCGCAGTTGAGCAAGGATCGATGATGGGTGCGGTGGTGCGAGTAGCGCTTGTTTTATGCTTAATTAGAAAGGATTCTAGAACCTGGGCATGCATCGTCATATGCATGTCCACACGTTTATTGTCGCCAACTCGATAATTTTAATGTTTTGATTGTAATCGCTTTTATACCATATCAATTTGAGGTCGCACCTCGTTACTTTGAATTGTGCCCCGACCGGGTTATATATGAACCTTGACCTTTGACGAGTCCTTCGTGACTCGAGTTGGTATGAATAGCGTATTCATTGTAAGTTTATGCGTTGTCGAGTAGTTAAATGGTTAATCGCATTGTTTAATTATGTTTATATCCATTGCTTTATCATACCGGTGATGATCCATAGGATCCGTACTTCATTGGGAAGCCGGTCGTCACAGTGGTATCGGCGCTTGTTCGCCTCGAACCCTAGAAACCATTTCCTTGAATCCTAAGTTGAAAGTTGAGTCTAGAAATTGTTTATGTTTGACTACTACTGCACTGCACTCTATCCTCGTCCTGCTCAACGAGGAAGAAGGTAACTATTTCAACTAAAGGTTGTTTTGAAATGATGGAAGTATATGAAATGTGAATTGGAATTTCAATATTGCCTTGTTGGGAAGTTGAAAAATATTTTGGAAAATGGAAATTTTTGAAATTAAAAAGTTGTTTCACTTGATTGGTCGTTAGTTTGAAAGAAAGTTGCAAACTTTAGGGACTTGGTAAATGAGTAATTGAGAATGCTTGATTATCGCACAATGTGTCGCGATTTGTTTTTACTGTTATATGCGAAGCATAATAGAAGTATGATGTAAATGAGTATGTATCCCCATCAGAACATAGACTCTTAAGACGCATGATCCCTTTGCTACCGAACTTAGTACGAGAATATAAGTATCCCCAATCGAACGAAATACTAAGAAAGAACGAGAACATAGAAATCTTAGGAATCACAACTGACGGATTCGATGATGAGAACGCTGACGGTCTACGATGATGAAGTGATTGCTTAACCTGGAGGTTCGCATCATATGAGTCCCAACCTCTATACGTGAAGGAATTAGAATACCGTGCGTATGCCTCTATCGCGGTATAAGTGAAAAGAATAAAAGTATAAAGCTATGAAGGTATAAAAAGAAATGATGAATCGTAAGTGCAAAATAAGAACGGATATGATATGATCCTATAACGTGAATAGAAATAAGGAATCCAAGACCCAATAAGATAAGGTGATCACTTGGCCTTTACCCAAAGGCTAGGCCTCGATTGCTGCTATACTCTAAGAAACCATACCGTCTCTTTCCGGAGACCGAACCATAAAAGTCGCACCATAGGAATTGAGATGGCTCGAACTCGTGTTCACGATAGGCACCCTCTGTCCTCTAGGGCCACCCCGAAGAGGTTATACGCTCGCATCGCCCTACCGGATGTGCCACGGAGACGACCTTGCAAGTTTTTGGCGCACTTCACACGCCATCGGGCTGCTGCACATGCCCGGTACATCGTGATTATGATTGTGTACTCACCGATCATGAGGCGCCATCCGATCGCGCGGTATGCCGATGAGATATCGGCGACTACATTTACGGCCGAGAGCTTTAACCCGGAGGTGGACCTCGCCTCGTTTGCTAGCCACTGAGCTATGTGTTCACGGTGTATGGAGCTACACCACGTGGGCGTATCTCCCAAAGACGGGAATACACTTGGCGCGACGAGATTCCGTGAGTGGCTCCATCCGAGGCGCCTGCCTAGCGCGTTGATGGACCTGTGTTCTTGCCTGGCAGTGGCAGGGACATGTTCGAGGTGGGACCTTCCCGTCCCCGACAGCTCACCTTCCCGCCCTACCACCGGTAGATTCCATCTCGCCATTGCCCGCCCAGACCATCACCGCCAGTCTTGCCACGCCTGTCTCCACCTCCACTTGCGGGCCCTCCCCCAATCCAGCTGCCGCCACCCCCGCCTGAGTCTTTGGACCACGATGCTGTGAAGATTGAGGACCCACGTGACATAGCTGCTGTGCACCGTGAAGGGAACCGATGCCCGCCCCCATCAAGGTCCCATTTTTGACGATGTTTATGAGGAGGTCATGGCGGAGATCCGCCGAGACCTAGGCTGCATGGAGAAACCAGGGTTGCTAGAGACCGAGAGGTCAGGGCTCTACACACGACGACCGACGAGGAAGACCCCGAGGAGGATCCATCATCGATGATGAGATGGAAGGAGTGGAGAGTTCCCATCCTTCCAATCCCGACTGACGCACGGAACCCTATCTACACCGGCAATCATAGATCTAGTTCTTAGGACTAGATTGTCTTTTGTCTATATACCTTGATATCTTTTTGATGCATGCGAAACGATGAGTCGCTCCTACATGAACCCTATTTTGATTACCACAAGAGCGTTTAGATTTTTATGCGCACCGTGACTAGGTACACGGAGTGATGCTGATATTTGTTTTGGGCATCATACTCGCACCGGTCTTCGTAATCTTCAAAACGCTGATGAAAGTCCTCGTAGAGGCAATTGATATGATATGGTGATAGCTCCTCGAGAGCCTTTTTTTTTAATGTTACGATGTGTGGTGTTCGGCGATGTGCTAGATTTATGCTCGTAATTATACGAATACCGCGTCGATATGTATGCATTGATCCCGATGGATAGAATAAGACAATTTCTAATTCGTGTGTTTATGAAGGATAGGATGCCGCCGAGGAGAAGAAATCGTGAAGTAACACCGAGAGAGAGACACTCGACCCTACCACCACCACCCATGAGACGGATTGAGGAACTATTCCTCGTGCGTAACCCACTCAAACTTCAACGGACCGGGAATCCTGTGGATGCCAACTTTGAATTCGCCTGAACGATCTTCAACTTCTCCACCGCACCTCTCGTGAACGCTTGTCATCGCGCGCCTTCATGACCGTGCCGCCGACTGGTGGGAGGCGAAGAGGAAGACTCTATCTCGAGGAAGAGCTGCAAAATTTCTCCCGGGAGGAATTTAAGAAGGAAGTGTACAGAATTACATTCCTAAGAGCTACCGAAAAAAGAAAGAACATGAGTTCTACAACCTACGCCAAGGAAAGACGACGGTCACAGATTACGACCGTGAATTCTGTGAGATGTCGCGGTATGCACCTCAATTGGTCGACACCGACGAGAAGAGGACTGAGAAGTTTCAGACGGGACTCCATCACGAAATCAGAGTATTGTTAGCTGGCCAGGGAAACCTGACTTACCGTGAGGCCCTCAGTCGGGCATTGGACATCGAGGCTGCTATGCCCGAAGACATGATTGTCGTTGTGCATCCCTGTTATCATCAAGGGGATCGTGGGAAGAGGAAGTGGGAAGGACCCCACCAAGAACAAGGATCCAACACTGGCCAGGCCGACAGAAGGCCATGGCAAGGAAATAACGTGCCATATGGGCACGAGCAAGGAAATGGACGCACTATGGTACCCGCACCTGGCGGGGAAAACCAGAAGTTCATAAGGCTCCCTGTATGCCCAAAGTGCCATATGAGTCACAAGGGGACGTGCGCATTCACCAATGATGGATGTTTCAAGTGTGGCCAGAAGGGCCACTACTCGTGGACCCGCCGGGTGTCGCCAGGAGAAATGGCCATTCCCAATGTGCCCAACCAAGTCCAACCGATCCGGGCTATTCAAGCCCAACCATTCCAACAACAGCCCCCGGTCCGAGACTTATCACCGAATCAGGGATCATATCAACCACGACGGCAACGACGATAATAATGGCGATAACCGAAGAATAAAGATCGACAAAGAACAACCGCAGCCCACAACAAAGAATAACAACGGCGCGAAACCGTAGCAACAACAACAACATCACCAACAACAAGAACCACCACCGCAGCCGTGGCCTACGCCCACCAAGAAAGAGAGTTCTCACAGAGCCGCCATGAACCAAGGAAACTTGGCGGTATGGGAATACTCTCCATTACCGTTATCCTACCATTTGACATCGCGCCTCGCGTTCTTTTATTCTTTCAAGCATGTGTAGAGAACTTAGGATTAGATCCTAAACGCTGAACAAATAATGAGAATATCTTCTCCAAGAGGGACGATAAGAACGGTAACCCACATATGCTCGAACCTAGAACTCGACTAGGCTCACTTAAGGTCTCGACAGATAACCTTAACGCCATACCTATGATGACGTGACATAATCCTAGAATGGATTGGTTAACCGAACATAGTGCGACCATCTTGTGTAATGAAAGGAAAATTTCTTTCTAACATCCTGGAGAGGAACCCACCGACCTTCACGGGATCAACATGGGGAGAAGAGTCCCAATTATATCTGCACTACAAGCAAAGATGTTGTTGAACAAGACCGAGAACCATGCCTACCTCGTCTACCTCCAGGAGGAAGATCAGAATGAGAGGAGGATAGAAGACGTCCCGATCGTGAAGGAGTATCCCGATGTATTTCCAGACGAACTATCGGGATTATCGCCAAACCGACAAATCGAGTTCACGATCGACCTCGAACCAGGTTCTGCCCCTGTGTCAAATGCCCCATACCGGATGGCACCAAAGGAACTTGAAGAATTGAAGATCCAACTGCAAGAACTCTTGGAGTTAGGTTTCATTAGACCCAGTGTGTCTCCATGGGGAGCTGATAAGCCTCATTTTTACATGATTTATAAGTGATAAGTGATCTTTTGAGTTGTCTTTTGATATATTTATGTTTACCTTGGAAGATATTATGCCGTGTATTTCATGTCATTTTAGCATAGGTTTTAATATCAAAAGGTGGATCACGATAAAGAGGAATCATAGCCCGGTCGCGAGCTCATGCGAAGAAGAATCGCTTGAAAACGACGTTGAATATGATGAAATGGATTTGATAAGGATGGATGTACAAAGTTGACTATGTTAAAGAGCATCTCAATAGGAGTTCGTGGCTAAACGGATTGTAATTTGGAGTCCGGACGAGAGAACGGAGCGAAACAAATAAGTCGCTGCAGCCGAGAAAGATGATTCGCGAGTTTTGCTCGCGACCTAAGGTCGCAAGGGCAAAACTCGAGAAATCATGGATTTTCAGCAATTTGAGACACCTAGTCCATGTATACTTCTAATCCGAGTCGAATAGGATTAAATCGTAGTCGAATAGGATTGAATCGTAGTCGAGAATAGATTGGGGAATTTATGAAAAAGGGAGCTTGGGTTTTATTATAAATAGGAGATAGATCAAGTAGTTTTAAAACACCATTCAACACCATTCCGAGCGTAACACAAATTCTTCTTTATTTTCTTTTGCAAGTTCTTTTCCGCTTAATTTAGTTTAGCTTTTTCTTTAAGTATTTTCATTCCAATTTCATAGTTTAGTATTAGAATTGAAATTTCTTCCTGATTCAAGTCGCTACAATTGTTCTTCGTGGATTCTTACGGTTTTATCTATCTATCTTAATTTATGTTTTATTTAATTATTTATTGCTTTGTTATTTTAATTATGCGTAGCTAAAATTCGTGATCGATCCTGGGTTTGCATGATTCGATCCTATATGTTGTGATTTACATATCGCTATTTACCTTCCGGGCATCGATTCATGATTCTTGGTGCTTATTTATATGTGTTGATTTACGATCAATCTTGATGCATATCTAGTTGTCGGTTAATTACATAATTGTATTAATTGTCAATCGATCTCGAATGCATGATACTAATAAACCTCGAGTCGTAGGCGAGATAGGATATTCAGAGGAAGCATATTCTTAGTGATCCTTTTGGAGTTACTTGTTTTCACCTAGAATGGTAGGAAAACTCGTAATCATCGCCGCAATTGTCGAATTGAAGTTGTTGGTTATATTTGTGATCTTCCATCTTGTCCGGATTAAAATTGGCTAATAGGAACAGGATAAACATACATTGTGGGTAGGATTTATGCATCCCAGGGTTAGTCTTTTTATCGCTTTATCATCTTTGATATTTATCGCTTTTTATTTTCTCGTTTGGCTACATCTCGCTTTGGATTAAATTCAAGCCCTTAAACCTTTACCCTTTTTCGTGCTTGAATAATGATGAATTATCGCTGAGCTAGCTTCGTGTTTTCAGACAAATCCCGTGGATACGATACTCCACCTTCTATATACGCCTTTTACGTGTGAAAAGGGAGCGATCAAATTTTAGGCGCCGTACCGGGATTGTTAAGATTACATAGGAATAATTTGACGATTTAGATTTATTAATTCAAGTTATATATTATATTATTTATTTATTGTTACCAGAAATCAATTCTCTTTCTCGTAGTAGTTTATGCGTGCAAGATCTCGTGGACCTCCAAATACGTAGGAAAACGATGTTAACCCTACCCGAGGATCCATCTTGGGTGTTTAATTCACCATACATTGATTATAATCCTAGTATGCGCCTATATAATTAAATCGCAACACGTTGGGGTTTTCACGTGTTTACCTTTGGATCTGAAGAGGTCGACGGAACGAGATGAACGGATCGAACGGATCGGACGGATCGGACTCGTGCTTTGACCTTCTGGACTGTATCCCGATTGCCCAATCTCCAACGTCGAGTGAGGACGATCTATGGAGAATGCTTCGGAAAATCACCCTTTGCTCTCACTAGAATTTTCGATAATTCTCTCCCACAATATGAGATGGCCAAAATTC
The DNA here is from genome assembly GCA_036937905.1 of Salvia rosmarinus. NCBI lineage: Eukaryota > Viridiplantae > Streptophyta > Magnoliopsida > Lamiales > Lamiaceae > Salvia > Salvia rosmarinus. The sequence goes on from JAODLM010000293.1 coordinate 39,299, forward strand.
TTGCTTTCAATATGTGAGCATTAACCTAGACATTATCTCATACCTTATATTTATAATGCACTACCTTAATCCTATATGGAATATTACCATAATCCTATATGGAATATTACCATAATCCTATATGGAATATTACCATACTCTTAGGATTATTTCCATACTCTTAGGATTATTTCCATACTCTCAAGATTATTACCATAATCTTATATGGAAAGGATCTATGCATATACCATAAATATAATTATATCCATGTGGATAAAGAGAATAAAATCTTGCCAATTGGGAGCATGAGGGGCGCCGATTTTCCTTGGCTACGGGCCTGGATGGGCCAGCCCAGGGATCAAATGCAAGGAATAAAGATGGGCCTCAAATAAATTAATTATCTTATGCTCACCAGAACATAAATTAATTTATAAACATTCGATCATTCCACTAGAGAAAGAATGTTGACTTACCCTTTATTTCGAAGTTGAGTCGGCTTGCACTTAGACATTACGAATCCCTCAGATTTAAGATATCGAACGTCCATTAATCATTTATAGCAACTGATCGCTTAAAACGACAACAACTTTATTTCCTTAAGTAGTACCACTCAACCTTATTATTGTACTTGAGCTAACTCAACCGCGGGGTTTAGTACAATAAACCTTTGAGCTCCTTAAGGACGCCATCATCCTTAACGGATACGGTGACTGACATGATAACTAGCGTGACATACAAGACCGCCACCACCCAAGACGCGGAGAATCTTGGTTAGAACATATAACCTCACCCATAACAAGTCAAAGTGATGGACGACAACTCATACTCACCTAATACCTTATCGAGGTTTAGATCATCGAAGTCACCGAGATCTTGGTTCTTCACGACGGTCGAAAAGAAGAACTCATCTCATCGTGATCCTTCAATACGCCGAGACGCATCAAAGATAGACAAGCAACTAAGTCAAGTCACTTCTTATCTATACTGCAGCTAAACCGACAACCTCGCCCTAAGTCGCCTCACCGTGAAACTTTTATATCTCATTAAGCTTGACCAATCATACGTACCACGTGATCTTCTACACAATCGTATGATCTAACTTATATATGAGATAAGGGACACAGATATAAGCAATCAAGTATTCATTTCGTATAGGAGATTGTAATAGTGGTAACAGGAAACATTGTATACAAGCTCAACCAAACCGCTTTCGATACAAATCCAACAAAATATTACTAGATCCCGAGATCGAAAGCTCTCAAAGGAGAAGAGGACGACGAAGAGACGGGCAGCAATGGCGGCTAATCCACGAATCGGGCATTCCTCCCGAGCAAGCTGCGCACGATGTTAGCCGATTTCAGAGATGCGGCCAGATGGCGAATATGGGACTCCTAGTCCCCGCTCCCGAGACGAGACCTCGATTATATGTACCGACCTCCCACCGAACAATTCCAAGGAGGCGGATGGGGCCCTAAGTCAATGCAAACAACTTCGAAGTTAAAGCCGCCCTAATCAAGATGGTACAATGAGGCGGCTTGTGAGGAGTCACAGAGGACCGAATGCGCATCTTGAGACATTCTCGACATTTGTGACACCATCAAATGTAATGGGGTGCCACAAGACACGATTCGATGCGCATGTTCGATTCTCTCTGCATCGAGCGAAGGAGTGGTTCAAGAGTTTGGACCGCACGCATAAACGAGCTGGGGATCTTTATGAAAGTTCCTCTCAAAGTATTTTCCGCCACCAAAGCCCGTAAAATCATCGCCGAGATCTCCCACTTCTCCCACCTAGAGATGAGTCATTGTTCGAGTCGTGGGAGCGATTCGAGGCCTATTGAGAAAGTGCCCACAACACGGATTCTCCAAAGAACAAAGCAGATCACGCAGCTTCTGGTGGTGACATGGCATACAAGGAGCATAGTGGATGCGTCGGCGGTGGATGTTTATCAATCGTCGTGTAGAGGAGGCCAACCGCATCATAGAAGAGATGGCGGCAAATAGTTATCAATGGCCAATGGAGAGAACGCCAATGGTTAAAGCAAAGAAATCGAGACCGATTCAAATACGACGAGTGATGAAGCACCACTCTTTGAAGAGTCGATCGAGATGTAAGAGGTCAACCACATCAATCGGAGGAATCACGGAAATCCTCGCATACAATGCAAATAATGTAAATCATCCAAATTTCTGACGCCAACCCCCAATAATTTTCAACAACCTCCGCCAGTTTCTCGCCAGAATGGAGTGATTCAAGAGACGGAAGCCGAGTCTAGAGGACATGATGTAGCGCTTGGTTGTGAGCAACCAACAATTAACAACGAACCGTAATCTGTTTATAAGCAACACCGCGTAAGATTAATCATTTGGAGTCCACCGTGACGGCTATGGAAAGCATATGAAGATGTTAGAAAATCGATTGGTCAGTAGCCGTGCAAACCGAATGCACTACAAAAGATGTGCCAATTCCGAGTAATACGGTGAACCCGAAAATCAATGTTTCGCCATCCGCACGGTGAGGTGGACAAGCTACCCGAGCCATACGGAGCAAGGAAGTACATCGAATGTAAACTGCGACCAAGCTCGCGACCGCATGCCCGATCGCGAGGAGTCCCAGGAGTTCTCCTGACGCTCGCGATCGAGCACGCGCCGCGAGCCCCGACCACGAGCCATCATATTGTCGCGGCGCTCATTTGTTAGCGGCGACCCGGCCCCGCAAGTTCGAACGCGAAGGAGGATTGCAAGCAGCGTACACTCGCGACACGCCCGGCCGCGAGGTCAACCGCCGCGGGCCTCCAATTCAATTCGCACGCACACTCCTCCTGCCCATTTCCGAGTCGACTAGTCAAGACGAAATATGACGAGTTTACCCGATTCAAAGAGATGTTCCGAAAGTAAACATCACCATACCTCTTTGAAGCGCTTGAATATGCCCGATACGTCAAATTTCTCAAAGATGCAAAGGCGAATAAGAAGAAGTTTGGGAAATTTGACAAGATCAACCTCTCAAGAATGCGGTGCTATCTTGCGAGAAAATTGCCACCGAAATGTAAAGATCCGGGGAGCCACGCCGAGTGCGAGATTGCAGAGCACACGTTCCCCAACGTGTTGTGTGATTTAGGAGCGAGCATAAACCCGATGCCGTTAAATGTGTTCAATCGCTTGGCTGGGCAAACCGAAGAAGACCTCCATTTCGATTAATGATGGCCGATGTGTGATCGACATACCTAAGGGGATAGTTGAGGATGTGTTGGTAAGAGTTCGGATTTTGTCTTTCCAGCAGATTTTGTTATTTTAGACATTCCGAATTTAAAATCAACCACTAATCTTGGTAGGCCTTTTCTAGCAAACCGGTCGTGCTTTAATTGACGTGCGGAAGGTGATCTAACTTTTCGTGTTAACGATGAGAAGCTGAAAATCTCAATCTATGACGCCATCCCGCGACACGATAGTGCAGAGCATGAAGAATGTCATTCAATCACCACCACAAGCTAGCCAAATCGAGCTTGGATGTCAACCGACTAGTCGACAAGGGTGCTACAAAGAAAGATGGACTCGGCATGGAACTCCGAGTGACTTGTTCAAGTTTGGGGAGGCCACTTCCACACTCGGTGGTCTGCAATAACGCAAAATATGGAGGCAAGCAAAGATTTGGTAAGAAGACTGCTAAATCGCCGATTGATCGAGGTTAGTGTTGGTCTAGCTAAAGACATTTAAATTTAGCACTTGTTGGGAGGTAACCCAATGTTTTTCTTTTGTTTTGGTTTGTTTTTCGTTTTGTTACGTTTTCTTTTGTTTGTGTTTGTTTTATTTTTCGTGTTTGGGTTTTGTGTTTGTTTTCATGGGTCGAGTTGAATGACGAGCAATTGATGATGAGAATTGTTTTGTTAGAAAATTTGATTACAACCGATTTTGTGAGACGAAGCATGTTATGATTATTGTGAGTATCGAGCCTTTGAGAACTTGATCACATTTTGAAACCCAATGAGACTTGGAGCTTTTGACCGTCATATCTTTTCATTTGTTTCTTTCTCGTGTGAATAGTTTGAAATAGCATGTGTTTCTCAGAACTTGCTCGTTCTTTTCGAGGTTGCATTGATGTGCTTAAGAATTTTGAAATGATATTAGGCTTTCTTTTCTTAGCCTATACACTATCCAAACACTAACCCGTTATGTTATTATCCTTGATGAGCCTGCTGAGCCTACCTTATTCATTCATATAGCCGTGGGTCAAGTTATGTTGTTAGTGTAATTTTGGTTGCTTGAATGAAAGGTTGAGAAAAGAAAGGAAAGAGAATAATTGTTGATGAAGTTGATAATAATAAAATAGTTGCTTACCCATATAAGTTCAAAAATAAATAAATAAATAAATGACACAAGTGTGTGAAAAAGAACATAAATGGGTAAGTAGTTAGTGCTTTTAGATGAGTATATTACTTATATGAAAATTATGGAGTGCTTAAAGAAAATGACTTTTGGTGTAGAGTTTGAAATGAATTGTGAAAGTTTGGGAATTATGTCTCATGATACTTATGATGTTTTCATTATGGGATTATGAGTCACTTAGCCTAAATATATCCTACCCTACCAAAGAGCCTACATTATAACCTTATATAAAGACCTTCTTGATCTTAGTTCTTGAGCACATATTTGAGCAATGGAGAATTAGACGATTTGGTGTTTATGGTAGATTCCATGTGTTTTTAAACTTTGAGAGTATACACATCCTCCTCGATACACTTGAGTGTTTGAGATTTCTTATATATATATCCATGTCGTGAGGATTCAAGTTTGAGAAGCGCTTGTGCTTATGATTATGATGATGTGTGGAGTTGAACGAAAGATGTTGTGATTTGATTCATTTGAGTGAATCGCTTATTGCTCATTGCTCGAGGCTTATTGCTTTTATCGCTCGACTCTTTACCCGCCTCTCGGTCGTCTCTCTTGTTTTAATTTGTTTGAGGACAAACAAAAGGGTAAGTTTGGGGAGTTGATAATCCTCATTTTACATGATTTATATGCTATATTCGCTTTCGCTTTCTAAGTGATAAGTGATCTTTTGAGTTGTCTTTTGATATATTTATGTTTACCTTGGAAGATATTATGCCGTGTATTTCATGTCATTTTAGCATAGGTTTTAATGTCAAAAGGTGGATCACGATAAAGAGGAATCAATAGCCCAACAAGAGCTCATGCGGCAAGAATTTGAAAACGACGTTGAATATGATGAAATGGATTTGACAAGGATCGATGTACAAAGTTGACTATGTTAAAGAGCATCTCAATAGGAGTTCGTAGGCGCAAACGGATTGTAATTTGGAGTCCGGACGAGAGAGAACGGAGCGAAATTGAGTCGGCGGCAGCCGAGAAGATGATTCGCGAGTTTTGCTCGCGACCTAAGGTCGCAAGGGCAAAACTCGCGAGAAATCATGGATTTTCAGCAATTTGAGACACCTAGTCCATGTATACTTCTAATCCGAGTCGGAATAGGATTAAATCGTAGTCGAGAATAGGATTGAATCGTAGTCTAATAGATTGGGGAATTTATGAAAAAGGGAGCTTGGGTTTTATTATAAATAGGAAATAGATCGGTAGTTTTAAAACACCATTCAACACCATTCCGCAGCGTAACACAAATTCTTCTTTATTTTCTTTTACAAGTTCTTTTCCGCTTAATTTAGTTTAGCTTTTCTTTAAGTATTTTCATTCCAATTTCATAGTTTAGTATTAGAATTCGTAATTTCTTCCCGATTCAAGTCGCTACAATTGTTCTTCGTGGATTCTTACGGTTTTATCTATCTATCTTAATTTATGTTTTATTTAATTATTTATTTCTTTGTTATTTTAATTATGCGTAGCTAAAATTCGCATCGATCCTGTGGTTTGCATGATTCGATCCTATATGTTGTGATTGCTATCGCTATTTACCTTCCGTGCATTGATTCATGATTCTTGGTGCTTATTTATATGTGTTGATTTACGATCAATCTTGATGCATATCTAGTTGTCGGTTAATTACATAATTGTATTAATTGTCAATCGATCTCGAATGCATGATACTAATGTTCGCGAGTCGAGTCGAGATAGATATTCGTAGGAAGCATATTCTTAGTGATCCTTTTGGAGTTACTTGTTTTCACCTAGAATGGTAGGGAAAACTCGTAATCTCTTGCCGCATAATTGTCGTAATTGAAGTTGTTGGTTATATTTGTGATCTTCCATCTTGTCCGGATTAAAATTGGCTAATAGGAACAGGATAAACATACATTGTGGGTAGGATTTATGCATCCCTGGTTAGTCTTTTATCTGCTTTTATCATCTTTGATATTTATTGCTTTTTATTTTCTCGTTTGCTACATCCGCTTTGATTAAATTCAAGCCCTTAAACCTTTTACCCTTTTTCTCGTGTTTGAATAATGATGAATTATCGCGAGCTAGCTTCGTGTTTTCAGACAATCCTCGTGGATACGATACTGCTTACCTTCTATATACGCCTTTACGTGTGAAAAGGGAGCGATCAGAGCACCGCTCTTTTCGTGAAGAAGAAGGATGGCACTTTGAGAATGTGCATAGACTATCGAGAGTTAAACAAGATAACTCTTAAGAATAAGTATCCTCGCCTCGAATCGACGATCCGCTTGATCGCCAGGGAGCATGGGTCTTTTCAAAGATAGATCTAAAGTCGGGATACCATCAACTAAGAATTAGACCAGAGGATGTACCTAAAATGGCTTTCCGTACAAGGTATAGTCATTTCGAGTTCATCGTCATGCCCTTTGGACTTACAAATGCCCCAACATTATTTATGGAAATCATGAATAGAGTGTTTCACCAATACTTAGACAAATTTGACTTAGTATTCATAGATTATATCTAATATACTCCAAGAATAACCAAGAACACGAAGAGCACTTGAGGACCTGTGGTTTAACGCTGAGGCAAGAGCAACTCTTCGCCAAGTTTAGCAAGTGTGAGTTTTGGTTAGACAAAGTGACATTCTTAGGTCACATCGTGTCCGTAGAAGGAATCAAAGTAGACCCTCAAGATCGACACGGTTCGGAATGGGAGTCATCAAGAACCGAATGAAATTCGAGTTTCTTAGGACTTGCCGGCTACTATCGAAGATTTATCGAAGGATTCTCAACGATAGCCCACCCATGACCCAACTATTAAGAAGGGGATCAGTACACATGGACCGCCGAGTGTGAGGCTAGTTTCAAATCAAGGAGTTATGGACGACAACTGTACTAGCAAGATTCGAGGCGTATAAAGAATACACAATCTACACCTGGATGCTTCAAAGAATGGACTAAGATGTGTGTTGATGCAAGCGGCAAGGTTATTGCTTATGCTTCAAGGCAATTACGCATACATGAGTTGAACTATCCTACGCATGACCGAATTAGCGGTGATCGACATGCCTTAAAGATCCGGAGACATCACCTTTATGGAGTTAGATGTGAGATCTATACCGACCATAAGAGCACGAAATATTTCTTTGAGCGAAAAGATCTTAACATGAGGCACAGATGGTTAGAACTAGTGAAGGATTACGACGTGGTATCAATTACCACCCGTGCAAGGCTAATGTTATAGCCGATGCCTTGAGTCGCAAATCCCACCCTAGTTTGGGATGTCTCCTCAGTCATGAGGAAATACTTATAAAAGAATTTCGGGAGAATGAACATCGAAGTCATTGACCCGTCTCTCACGATAGAAGGTTGTATTGCAATATTGATGGCAATCCCACACTTAAGAGTCTCGAATCTTAGAAGCTCGTGAGGAAGAAAGCTAGAAGAAATACGAGCTAAGATCAATGACAACAACCACAAGAATTTCAAAGAAGCAACAGATGACGCTTTGTTGTATGACGGAGAGTGTGTTCCAAGGATCGAAGGGCTTAGGAGCGAAATCTTGAAAAGAAGCCCATGAGACTTCTTACACCGCACACCCCGTAAGCACCAAATGTACCAAGATCTCAAAGAGAAATTTTGTTGGGATGGAATGAGCGAGACGTAACTTCATTCAGAGCGTTGTTTGGACGTACAACAAGTGAAAGACTCCACCAACGATCGTATGGAACCTTGCAACCGCTAGACATACCGAATGGAAATGGGATGATATAGCCATGGATTTTGTTATCGGGCTACCCAAATCACAAAGAGGAAATACCGCCATTTGGGTCATCATCGATCGTTTGACCAAGAGCGCGATTTTCTACCCATTCGATAACACATGGATCGAGCGGACTAGCATGCTTATACGCTCGAGAGGTCATACGTCTACATGGAGTTCAAGACTATTACATCCGATAGAAATTAAGTTTACATCCGGACTCGGATGAGTTTACAAAAGGAATTGGGACTCGACTACATTTCGATGCCGCGCTTCACCTACAGACGGACGACATCCGAGAGGACCATTCGTACCTTCGGAAGACATGTTGAGAACCGTTGTCCTCGATAGAGAGAAAGTTGGGAACAAGTGTTACCACTTGTGGAATTCGCCTCGATAACAACTACCAACTATTGGAATGGCCCCATACGAAGCTCTTTATGGAAAGAAATATCGATCACCACTCTCACCGGGATGAAGTGGGAGAGAAGGAGTATTAGGACCGATCGTGGGAGAAGATCGAGATCGTGAGATGTATCCGCCAACGGATCAAGGAGGCCCAAGACCGACAGAAGTCGACGCGCGACAAACGTCGCACGAGCTGCATTTTGAAGTGGAGACAAAGTCTTCAAAGATTTCTCCATCAAAGGAATCGTGAGATTTGGAATAAAAGGAAAGTCATGACCACGCTTCATGGGACCCTATGAAATTTTGGAAAGGATAGGACCAACAAGCCATCGACTTGCATTGCCGCCAAATATTGGAAACGCATTAACAATGTGTTCCATGTTTCACAACTAAGAAAGTACATACATGACCCCACCATGTGATATCACGACATATATTGTCTCGATGACAATATGAGTTACGTAGAACCGCACTAAAATTTTGTAGACCGACGTATCCAAAAGCTAAGGAACAAAGAGATACCGTTAGTGAAAGTTCTCATCATGACACCATGGTCAAGAAGAAGCAACCCGAGAACTAGAATCGCCTATGAAAGACAAATACCCGATCTCTTCCAAGGTAGGCAAATTTCGGGACGAAATTTATTTTAAGGGGGATAGTATGTAATAACCCGAAAAATTTAGAACTTTTGTTAGTGATGTTTAAATCACTTATTTGTGGTTCTTAGACCTAAATTATGTTTAAGGTAACCAACGAAACGAATTAGAATCGATTCGGAGATCGAAAACTAGAGAAATAAAAAACTAGTGACTAGTCCTACCGGGTTAGGGTTTTCTGAATGGCATGAACATAGAATGTAAGATCGAGAATGAATCTTGACAAAAGGATTTTATTTCTAGAATCCTCTCACGAAAACATGTGAGAAGCCAAATAATGAGAATTTTCGGGCATACTTGCCCGGTCATTCTTAAAAGCACTATTTGCGAGCCGGATCAACTTCCAGTTCGTACTAACCATGATAATTAATGATAACAATTAAAATCATGAATAAATATATTATTATGAATTTAGAAATTATAAGAATCAATTTCTGAAAGGAATTCCTAAAGAACTTAACCGAACGCCGGGAAAAATATACCGAGAAAACCCTAAATTGATCCGAACGATCCAAAACTCGAACCAAGGGTCTAAATCAATAAAATATGATTTATAAGACTCAAATAAATTATGAAAGCTCAAGAATTCAATAGAATTTCGAATGAGCATAATTTAATCGCCGAACCTTGAAGCGATAACTTTCGAATCGACTTATCGACGTCGTCCGAACTTCATGAAATTTTTAAAAACATTGAAATAAGACATTTAAATGCTATTTAATAAAATAAAACCTTTGAAAGTGACAAAATACTCGTACCCTCCACGAGCTTGTGTGGACATTAGTCCACACAGGTCATAATGGACTAGCTCCAACACTTATTTGGCCCTATACCCCTTCGCTTTGAAGGATTTAGTCGACATCTTTCCCTCTATACAGGATTCATAGACAGGGAACAGAGTAACCGTAATTTCAACCAACGCTCCATTCTTAGCCAGTCTTTGGATCCTATTTAGATTGATGTGATCTAATCTAAGATGCCAAAGATATGTGGTGTCATCTTGTGAAGAAAACTTCAGCTTCTTAAGGTTTGATGTAGATACAACATAATCAAAGGTATTATGCTTGGCAGAAATAGTATAATGCCACCATAGATAACTTCGTCATTTCCTATGATAGAAACACCACTATCAAAAACAACAGAATATCCATGTATAAATAGTTTGGAAACCGAAATAAGGGTTCGCCGAAACTCCGGCACATATAAAACGTCTTTCAATACTAAAACTATCCTATCAAAGCATAAAGAAACATCTCCGACTGCAACGGCCTCGACTTTTGCCGAGTTGCCCATGGAGATCGTTATCTCACCATCAAACAGCTCCCTTATCCGCAGGAATCCCTGCAAGGTGTAACAAACATGATCAGTCGCACCCGTATGTACTACCCATGAATGAGTAAAACAAGTTGCTAAACATGTTTCCATTACTAAAGCAAATGACGTATCTTGAGCCTTGAGCATGGAGCACTTAGCCTTCCAATGCCTAGTCTTGCCGCACTTGAAGTACCTGCCCCTATCTTTTGGCTTTTTCAAGCCTCCGGTGGCAACCATGTTCTTGCTCCAACTAGTTTCCTTGCCTCTACCACCTTTGGCACCCCTTATTCTTCTTCTTCCACTTTTCAATGAAAATTGGGGCCCTTAGATGTGCTAGCAAGGGCATGTGCTCATTTTCCCATGACACCTTCCCCAGCCACGAGATCATTTAGCAACTGACTAAGTGTACACTCAGTCTTGCTCATGATCGCGTTCACACAAAAGATCTCAAAAGACTTGGGCAGTGTGTTAAGGATTATATCGACCTTGGCTTCGTCGTCGATACCTCCTCCCAACTGATCAAGACAATTCATAAGATGAGTCATGTGGGAGACATGTTCATGGATCGAGCTTCCTTCTTCCATCCTACACGCTAAGATTTCTCTCATTGTGTGGAAACGGACTGTCCGATCTGACTGCCCAAACTTACTCTCGAGACTTGACCATATTTCTGTCGCATCTACCATCGACTGACGTTGCAGCTGCAAGCCTTTGGACATAGTAGTCATCATATAGTATTTGGCCATATTATTTGACTTATGCCAAAGTTTACTTGACTCTCGCTGCTCATTCATCTTTGCGTCAGTAAGAGCATCGGGTTTGGTAGTAGTGAGAACAAACATGTGTTCTTCTGCGATAAGAACATACTCGGTGTAAGAGATCAAACCGGATAGAGGATTTTGTTCAAGCATATTGATAATCGGTGTAAGAGACATATCTGAAAAGTAATGTAAACACATAAGCATACGATCGCACATAATTCGTAGAATAATAATATTGTAACATTTTGATAAAACAATATTAATTGAAACCTCCAATTACCCAAGGAATCCCACATGCAAGTCACATGTGTGGACGTTTACACATGAACCCTTCAACCATACTAAAATATATCTTTTAGTCGTTTAATTTCAATCCATGTCAACTTATCCTTATGACAAATGAAATTAATTATTGGAACTTACTAGACCACATCACTATCGTAAGAAGGGACTTCGCGGGAAGTTGTACTTGAGGTGATGCGTAAGCAATGACCACAATTTTGACAGCAGAAAATGAATTCTTAGAATTGGCATACTCACTCGGACCATACCGCCCAATTCAAATTCTTTTGTCATCTCATTTTAAATCTATCTCTAGAGAACTTATGAAAATTGCATATGCAAGCCACACGTGTGGACGTTTACTCACAGTGCATACCATTTTGTTTAGAGATCAATAAGTGGAGTATTGACATCTTTAATTTAAAAAATTAATATGTCGGGTTTCTTGCTTAGTCTTTTGTTTCAAAAGGTTTGTCCATGTAGATCACGTAATCATAGCATGATTCCTATAGAACTCAACATGTAAAACATGCTCGCAGAATTCTAAAACACGCTTCAAAACGCGATAAACCTAGCAGGCTTGTTATACGCATCCAATCACGGAAATATATTAAATGTTTATCTACGTAATTAAACATACATAGCATGCTACTGTATAATTTAAACATCCACGACATAATTTGAACGATAAAAATAAAATAAATTCGTTCATCGCGGCCCACTCGTGGATCTTGAACTTCCCTGCCTAATTTATTACATAAATTTGCAAAGTATACATTTTCAAAAATCTCGAAACGGGCCTCGCATGCACGGGCAGGGAACTGACTCGTCAAAACTGGATTTGGGCCGAAAATTGAAAAACAGACGGGAACAATGAATCGGGTCGATCGATCAGAAATTTGGATCAAGGTCGAAAAACGGGTCTGGGCCACTAATGGTCCGGGTCGGCCCAAGTGGACTGGGACACGCGCGTTAGGTTACATCCCACGCACAGTCGCACTATGCCGTCCTGCCTGCTTCCCCGCCTCGCCACGCCAAGCTGTTTGTGCCTCACCCAGAGCTGCTACCGAGCATCAAGCATCACTGTCGAGGCCTGCATACTGATGTGGATGCCATCGCTCGTCTGCCTCGTTGAGCGCCAAGCCTGGCAGAGAAGCATCGAGCGTTGTCGCCCAGCGTGCTGTTGAGAACTCAGTGTCGAGGCATGCATTGCATGCAGAGGTCGTGCGACGAACGCACGCCTCGTGTGCTGACACTCGCATCCTCATCATCCTTCTATCGAGTGTTACCGAGCATCTACATCTTCTATCGAGGCCTGTTGAGAACCCTACGTGTACAGCCGTAATTCTCACCCCACCTGCTCGCCGAGAAGCCCACACACGTGCTGCCGAGACACCTGCGAGCATCGCGCGTCCCGTGTGTTTCGTGCAACGGGCACCCATGTACGAGGGTGCTGATGCCATACCTCGTCGTGCCCCACGTGCTGCTTTTCCCGATTTTTCGCACGTCCGGTTGTTGTCGGCTTATCTCCCATCGCGTCGTGCGACGGGACTCCGCCGTCTATCTCGTTCTTTATGTTCTTCATCTTCGCTCTTCTTTTTACAGGTTAGATTTACAAAAATAAATCCTAATCTAACCACGGATTTTCTCGTGGTGAAAAACAAAATCCGACAAAAAATCAAAAACAAAAATCGAGCCACGATGAATGATAGATTCACAATTAATTAATTGTGCACGTAATAATCAAACATGAATTAATCCAACAGAGTCAAGATACTAATCCCAAGCTCTAATACCAATTGTAGGGAAATATGATTTTAACCCTCTCTCGATGATCTATCTTGGATGTTTAATTCACCATATATTGATTATATACCTAGTATGCACCTATATAATTAATTGCAACACGTTGGTGTTTTCTCGTGTTTACCTGTGAATTAATCGGACAAAAAGAGGATCAAGACTCGTGCTTTGATCTTCTGGACTGTATCCCGTTTGCCAAACTCCAATGCTGAGTGAGAGCAATCTATGGAGAGTACTGCAAAAATTCGTCTTCTTTCTCACACTTGGAAATCTCGAAAATCACAATGATCACAGTATAATTTTAAAAATTCTCTTAGCATAGGATTACTATGATTTTTGATCGAGCTAAAAACACACTCAAATTCACTCGCAATCGTACGAGGTAATCATAGCGTGATAAGTTAACACGAGTCGTCTCTCAAGGAAAACTTAACAGGGCGATTGTTCGTGTCGCACACATAAAGCGATTAAATCCTAAACATTCTAACATCAACGGGGGTTGAACATGCAAGAATTGAAATACGAGAAATAAACGGCGAACCTAAGCTAGGGGTTGTCAATCCCGAGCTATACTAATAAAGCGATAAATCTAAACAAGGAGTTGTCAATCCCTAGTTGAGCTACGAAAGCGATAAATCGAAAGCGATAAACAAAGCAATAGCAAACATATTCTTAGGGTTAGTCAAGCCCTAATCTAAGTCTACTTGTAAATGAACCATGATCGTCAATCATCCAACAAGAATAGGAATATTCGAAAGCAAGAAATCATAGCAATATAAATCAACGGAACAAGAAAACAATCCATCGTCACTATGGAATCAATTCAATATAAATCATCAAATAATAATACTCAAATTAAATCCAATAGAACGATGATCCAAGCATAAATTGATAAACAAGATTGTGCAATGAAATGTAAAGCAAGAATTAAACTGTAATCTAACTCGTTGTTATCTCTATCGATGTCGTGGGAAGAGCTCCGGAAGAAATCGGCGAAAGGCGCCAGCGGCCGGTGAAACCAAAATAAGAACTCTCCGCTCTAAATGACCTAGCGAATATATATATTAAGTCGATGAACGCCCGGCTTGGGTGAGCGAGCTCACAAAACATTCGCCTTGGCGTAACGCGGTTCACTTGGAACGCCGGGCGGTGTGAGATGGGATGCTGGCTGGCGCGAGTTGGGCGAAGGGCATGGGCGCTGGCGCGAGTGAGCGCTCGGATTGCGCCCGGGCGGTGGCGCTGGAGAAGGATGAGCGGGCGCCGCGAGGTCGGACGGGTGTGCGACGCGCCCGCAGACGGGCGCTGAGGCATGGCGCCGCGGGCGACGACGCGGGCGTGTGCAGCGGGCGAGGCGTCGGGTGGACGCGTGGCCTTGAAGAATGGGCGCTGCAAAGCGCGGGCCGGCCGAGTTGAGCGCTGGCAGGGCAAGCTGCCGGCCGCCGGCGCGGCGAGGCGAGCGGCTGGGGCAACGCCGGGCCGCCTTGAGCGCCGGAGGGAATGTGAAACGTCGCCGGGCGAGCGCTGGTGGAAGCGGGCGCGGCGGGCGCTGGCGCGCGCTGGGCACGGCGCGGCGCTGGGTCACGCGCGTGCTGGGCGCGCGTGCGCGGGTGTGCGCGAGCGCCGCGCCATGCGACGGGTACCTGCGTGACTTTGACGTTTCACTCGTTCTCCTCGCTCGAACTCCGATTAGCGGACGGTTTTCGCCACGAACTCTTGTTGAGATGCTCTTTGTTATAATTGATTCTTGGCGGATCCAATTCATCCTATTTTATGCCGTTTTCCTACAAAACATCAAAACAAACGAAGTAAGTCCGAATCGATAAATCTTAATCAAACCAACGGCATAAATAGGACAAACCATAGAAAATGACACGTAAAACAATACCAAGAATCATCACAAAATCATACCAAACAATTTTCTCTCACCTTGTATTTATAATGCAACCCTAGAAACCTATTAGGATAGGATCTATGCATATCTAATAAATACAATCATATATTTTCAGATACTAGAGAATCGGAACAGAGTCCCAGTGGAACTCTATCATGTCGGGGATGAAATTCTGCAGCTCTAGGCCTTGATAGGCCAGGCCAAGGATCAAATACAAGGAATAAAGATGGGCCTCAAATAAATTAATTATCTTATGTTCAGCTTAGAACATAAATTAATTCATAAACATTTATTCATGCCACTAGAGAATAAATGTTGACTTACCCATTTATTTTCAAAGTTGAGTCGGGCTTGCACTTAGACTCACGAATCCCCGTATTTAAGATATCGCATGTCCATTAATTATTTATAATGTTATGACTGATTAAAATACTTAATCTCTTTAATTCCTTAAGTAGTATCAATCAACCTTATTATTGTACTTGAGATAACTCAATCTGCAGCGTTTAGTACAATAAACATTTTGAGCTCCTTAAGGGGACGTCATTATCCTTAGGATATGGTGACTTGATACAGGTAACTAGCATGACATACAAGCACTGCTACCACCCAAGATGCAAATATTATTAGGTTATCTCATGTAACCCTCACCCATAACAAGTCAAAGTGATAGTCAGCAACTCATACTCACCTAATACCTTATCGAGGTTTAGATCAACATAAAGTCACCGAGATCTAGGTTCTTCATGACGGTCAGATAGAAGAACTCATCTCACTGTGATCCATCAATACATCGAGACGTACTAGTATAGATAAGCAACCAAGTTAAGTCACTTCTCATCTATACCGTATACCGACAACTCGTCTCGTTATCTCAACTGTGGTCCTTTTTATATCTCATTAAGCTGATCAATCATACAGACTTTTGTGATCTACTACACATCGTATGATCTAACTTATATATGAGATAAATGGACATACATATGCAATCAAGTAAACAATTCGAGATAGGAGATTGTAATAGTGGTAACAGAATCATTGTATAAGTTCAACTAAAACCGCTTCCAAAGATACAAATCCAACAATGCAAAGCTTTCATACAGTGAGTCACCGGTGGAGCCGACATTGAGGATACATTGCGAGCTTTCATTCAAAGTAGTCCGCGAGAAGCCGACATTGAGGATACATTGCGAGCTTTCATTCGTGAGAGTCACCAAAGAAACAAACATTGGAAGACACATTGACGTCTTTCATATGGATGAGTCAACAAAGGTTCGAGATGGTGGATACATATATCGAGCGTGTAATGATCCAGTCAGTCAGTTAGCCAGGGCAATGGAAGAATTGGTTCACAACCAAAGTGTGGAGGAGATGCCGAGTCAACTAGTGCAGACTTCTTTTGTCATATTCCTTGAAGAGGATGAAGTCGAGAGAAGAATCAGTGAAGATGAAATTAAAGAGTCAAGGTTTCATCAAGCCGAGACTAAATATGAACAACCTGATATCTTCCCGAACCAGTTGGAGGATGAGGAGAGGACAAACGTTAAGGTAACATCTATAATTTTTCAACATCATAATTCACCAAAGTATTGTGCTATAGGAGTTGAAGTTATTTATTTTTCTTTGAAGAATATGATGTTCAGTTTGAGCTTAATTAATTTATTATTTGTTACCTTGACTGTCCTTTGTGCTTATATTGTTACTACTGATACTCTGGCTGAGATGGTATTCCTGCAGGTAAAGGACTATGGATAGTCCATTTGTTACTGGTGAAGCTCGTGCCATTGAAACAAGCGCTGCATGGGAGGCAACCCACGAGTTTATTTGTTTTTTCTGTTTTGTTTCTTTTTCTTTTCAGGTTTTAAATAAGTTAGATGAGAATTGTGGCGAGCTGCATATCATGAACACTCAAGCCATTGGGCGTCGTCACCGCCGTACCTCGTTGACATGCTCTTCTAATTTCAGGGAAGGTCACTTCTACATTTTACCTTTTTTTATTTTTGTCTAAAGTGTGGAGATGTGCTTGTCGTCTTTGTGTGTTTGCATGTGACTTGTGTTTGCTTGGGTGTGTCGTCCTCCATTTTATACCTTTTGTTTGGATTTGAGTATGCTTTATCGTCTAGTATACGAGTAGAGTTGAGAGAACATGATTTGATTGGGTATGCATGTCCGAACTGATTTCATGTAATTCTTATTGATGCATGACTTGACTTGATAACTATTGATGATTGGTCTAGCCGTGGGGCACATCAAAGTAAATTTTGATGAAGTGATATGTGTGGTTGATTGTCGTTGCTACTTATATGGTCACCGTGCATGTCTTATCTCAAAAAAAAATTATGAAAATATGAAAAAGTTTTTATAAAAATAAAAATTAAAATACAATAAAACGCGTTGAAATAATTTGTTGATTGTTGAATAAGTGAGTTTAAGGTTGGAATAAGGGGTTCTACTCCTCTAGCTCCATGTTTCTTCTCGAATGGAAGCTCAAAACTGATGAGTATGGGAAAACACATTAGGATACTCGGGTTTTCAACTCGAAGGTTTGACTTAATGAATATTATCCTATAATCCTCCTTGAGTCATCACATCTAGTATTGGTAGTTGTGTATTATGTTGAAAATGAGATGTTTTACGTAAGAGGTCTATATGGGTTGGTTATTTGATTATTAAGTGCATGTGGATCAAATTTGTGATTTACTTAGATTAATGTTCCGACCAAATTGTTCTACTTAGTCGCTCGCAATAGCACGAGGTCCCTATAGCATGGTAAGGTCGACCCAAGTCGAATCTCTCGAAGAAGACTTAACAGGGCTTATGATGTGTTACGATAAAAGCAATATATCTAAATCCTAAACATGATTTTGGGGTGATGATTAACTAAGATAACAGGAAATAAAACACGCAAACGATTCAAACCAAGCGTTCAAGCAGTTCAATCGCACATGAATAATTCAAGAGTGTGAGATAAACTAGGGTATTAGGGTTCTTCGCCTTGATTAATCGATTATTGCTTGATCAAGAAATCTACCTATTCATGCAATCCTCAAACCTAAATCCAAACACTCGACTTTCGTTCCGTGGATTAAACCTAGGTTATCGAATTTCATAAATACATACACTATTAGAGTACCCGTTTCCGGTAACCTCTAACCCAATTGATTCCTATGATGCAACGTATCTATCTCTCGATAATACACGAAACATACAAATAAAATAGTGATTAATCAATTACCAAATTCCTATCATGCACGTATCTATCTCGATAATACATGAAACATAAATAATTTAATAGAGATCAATCACTCAACAATAAACCCTAGGATTCAATTGGTATTCTCAATCAAACAAATCATCAATCAATCAATTCAATCACCCAACCCTAGAAAAGAATTAGTTCATGCTCATCTCATGGATCAAATAATTATAATTGATAGAAATCATTATCCAATAATTCAATGGAAGAAAATAGAATAACAAGTCTTACAATCAGAATGTCGTTGATGGATTTCTCCAATCAAGTGTCTTGAATCAATCCCAAGTGCAAAGAATTACTTGAGAAATAATGGAGAATAATTACCGAACAAAGCTCTCAAAGAAGAACTACTGACGGAAATAAAAATAATGGGGAACTAGGTTTTTCAGCGTTAAAACAGTATTTATAGTCCCGAAATTTCACTCCCAGCGCCGGACGCGACGCAGCGCCGGACGCGAGGAGTTTCTGGAGAGAAAGTCGCAACACGCCTTGCCGGACGGAGAGCGGCACGGACGCCGCCCATGATTATGGAAACACACCCATCGCTGGTTGGAGTCACAGCGCCGGACGTGGCTTGTAATCTGGAGAAGATGCAACGCCGGATGAAGCGCCCGCCAGCGCAGGGCGAGGGAGAATAGGCGCGCGGCGTTGTTGAGGCGAGCATCAGCGTCGGGAAGGGCGAGGCGAGCGGGTGTTGGGTTCCCAACACCGGACGCAGCGGGCGTTGGGTTCCCAGCGCCGGATGCAGCGAGAGGAACGGCACGAGGATACAAAGACCGGGTACGGGCGGCGTCTGCGGGCACGGGCGATGCGAGGTGTGCAGGAGTGTCTGCGAGCGAGCGCAGCCTTAGCATAAACGCAACAGCGAGCAAAACGCGCTGACAGCTGGCCGGGTGGCCGAGCCGGCGCAGCGCGCGGCATGGGCGCGAGGGCGCTGGCACTCGTGGCGGGTGCTCGGGCTCGTCGCGACTTTGACGTTTAGCCCGCTTCTTCCTCGCTTGAATTCGATTTTTATCCGCCGCCTATGAACTCCTGTCGAGATGATCTTCAATTATACATTATTCTTGGTAGGTCCAATTCATCCTATTTTAATGCCATTTTTCTACAAAACATCAAAACAACGAAGTAAGTCCGAATCGACTTATACTAATCAAAACGGCGGCATAAATAGGACAAACCATAGAAAATCACACGTAAAACAATACCAAAAATCAGCACAAATTCATACTAAACAACTCCCCCATACTTATCCATTTGCTTGTCCTCAAGCAAAGTCTATACTAGTAAGAATAGGGAAGATAACTCATGCAACTTCACTCTTAGTCTAATCAATCAAACCTTATTGATTTCCCCCACACTTGGTGTTTACACATTCAAATATAATATGAAATATATCTAGGACGGCAAATGATTTCCAATAAATAAAAGGGTAATCTCTGCTCAGACCCAACTCTCCATTAGGGGTGAACTAACTAATGTGGTCACCTTTAGCAACAAGTTTCTTTTTAAGCACATAGAATGTTTTAACAGATTTTGGAACAATGTTCGAAAGGTGAACCCTCGATGAACTCGAGTTTCCTATCGTGGTTTCCCATGTCCATTTCTCAAATTACGAGAAGAGGACGTAATCCCATCCTCCATCAACAATCTCATTTTCTACTCTTTTCACACACACACACACACACACACATATATATATATATATATATATTTTTTAATCAATAGACTAAACAAGTATATAGGTAACCACAATGTTAACACTCCCTAACATTAGCCTGACAAATCACATCAATTCTCCTCTATTCATTTTCTATCAATCACAATCTCCAATTCACATTACACTCGAATCATATACCACCAAAAGTTTGGAAATTAAAAACAGTTTGACCAATACCACGAGCTCGATTGCACAAATCAAGATCCTAACTTACTCGCATAGACAAAGCTTACGTCCAAACAATCAAAATAAGCACAAGGCACGCTATTAAGCATACAAAACTATATATCACGCACACAAACCGAATAATCATCCCTCATTATTTTAAACCGAGCAATCGCCCCTGCTCCAAACATTAATAATATAAAAGGCCATAGAGGATTATACTTCCTCGATAATAGATGAGTGTGCGTCAGAGTTGGAGCATCACGACTTCACCACACGGATTACAAAGTCCTAGAACTCAAAATGATAAACGCCAAACCTACACCACGTAAAACCAAAACAAAACGAAACACAAACAAAAGAAAACCAAAATAAAACAAGAACAAAGCGAAACAAACGTGGGTTGCCTCCCACGGCGCTAGGTTTAACGTCGCCACCGACCATTGATTACTCATTTTGTTGAATTTTGTCGGCGAGAAGCTTCGCTCCGACTCTCATTATCCAACGCCTCGCTAGGCGATAACCATATTCCGGAGAGTAAGGTGGTGGCTCTTTCCACTTATCCTCGGCTTATACTTCACCCCGATCTTTCTTACACTTAGCCCGGGTGTGGGTCGGTCTTACTCTCAACTTCTTCCTTAGGCATACTGCTCGCAAGACCTTATACTCGTCAGAAGCATCAAGTGCAATAATAGAAAACATGATGCGATGGTAGAAACAAGAGAATTATCACTCGTACTACTAGCATAAAATGTCTCCGTGCTCCCAAAACTGTCTGCTTATCAATCCTTTAGTGAAATCAATTGGGTATTTGTTGTAGCCATAAATGGTCTACCTAACAACAACGGATGCCCACTCATGTTTTCCAGTCTCTTCTCCCATATCAATTACAACAAAATCAACTGAGACTAAGAGGTTACCCATTCTTATCAAAACATCTTCTATCACACCTTTCGGGTAACTAATAGTTCCCTCAGCTAATTCTAATCGCATGCTAGTTTGTTTTAACTCCCCAAGTTTCAATGAGTTAAACAGAGAAAATGACATTAAATTAACCCCGGCACCCAAATCAAGCATCCCCGAGGTAGATTTTCCATTACCAAAAGCAACGTTAAGAGTAAAGCTACCTGGATCGCTTTCCCTTGGTTTAGGTTGGTGCAGAATGGGCTTCTTCTTCTTCTCAGCTACCACCTTCTTCATATTTCCCGTCTCCTTCTTTTCGACTATCAGACGGCTCGAAAATGGAACAGGTGGCTCATAAACTCTACGAGGCTGTTCTTCTTCTACCCCAATCTCTTCATCAGCCTTGCACTTCTCATTATCACTTCCATAGCGATGCTGACCTTGACATGTACAGATTGGCTAGGAAACTTCCCCATTTGATCTCGTCGTGCCAACTGCTCAATAGTTCCAGCCATCTGTCCCACTTGAGTTGCCAACTGTCCCACTTGAGTCTCCACTCTTTTGATAGATGACTCCAAGGATTCAAATCTCAAAGTGCTTGCTTGGACAAAAGTATTTAGAGAATCCTCAAGCGATGGTTTATTCGGAGCATCAAGTTGTTGTTGATTTTGCTGTCTGAACTGGGTTCCCTGACTTGGCCCCCCTTGATTCTGACTCCAGGAGAAATTAGGGTGATCTCTCCAGCCGGGGTTGTAAGAATTTGAGTAGGGGTCATGTCTGGGTCTCGACGGATACCCTTGCTGATTTCCTCTTTGGTACCCTTGTTGAAACCCTTGCATAGCATTGACTTGCACTTCTTCATATGCCATCTCACTGATTCTTTGACACATGTTAGCTCCATGCCCCGCTTCTCCACAAATTCCACAAGTTTCCATCGACATCACTTGTTGCTGCTGGAATGGAGGTGATTTCTGAGGTTCAGTTGTTCTCAATAGCTGCACTTGGCGAGTGAGATCCGCCGATTCTTTGTGTCACTTCATAGTTGGGCGTAATCTCTTTTTTCGCAGCAGCAGGTTCGGTCCCAGCTTCTCCTTTGTGAGTTCGCACTAGCGTCTCCAAAATCTCGCTAACATCACCAAGAAGATAATTTCCAATGTCTCCTCCACCGCATTATCAATCATGTATTGATAATCCATCGTCGATCCATCATAGAAAACCGATTGAGGAGCTCGGCCGGGTAGTGGTGATGCGGACATTGCTGCTGTAACGACTTGAACCGATCCCATGCCTCATGCAGAGGTTCTCCAACTATCTGCTTGAAGGTAGCTATCTGAGCCCTCAACTCTTGTGTTTTCTGGTTCGAGTAGTATTTTCCCATGAATTTATCATACACAGCTTGCCAACTCGTCAATGAACCAGTGCGCAGAGACATCAACCATGTTCGGCTCTATCCTTCAAGGTGTAAGGAAAACACCTCATTCTCGGTAGATCTTACGAAGCCTGCTCGGTGGAAAAGTGTGAACCACCGCATAGAACTCCTGATAAAGTTCAAGGCATCCTCGCTAGGCATCCCATAGAATGACGGAAGAAGGTTGAAGTGGATGGGCTTCAACTCATAGTTTCGGGCCGGATCCCCGAGAACTATGCACGACGTTGTCACCCCAATGACGGTCGAGCAAAATCACGCATCCTCGGGTTTCCTTCTTCATGGCCTCCTCCATTTTCGCCTTTCTTCGCACATTCCTCTCTGAGATCTACTCTCAAACTCTCGTACTCAATTGTTCTTTGCACTTGCCTCACTTTCATTGCAAGCTTTCTTCTTCCGAGTTCGAAGGATTAAATTCTCCCACCACAGTGAATGTTGTCGAACACCGTGCCAACTTCCTTTTGAGACTTGACGACCTAGCATACACAAACACAAGATAAGAAAACGGATTACGCGTGTTCAACCAAAAGTATACCCTCAATTGACTCGCAATCGCATGCGAGGTGTTATAGTAGGAAAGCTAACCCTAGTCGTCTCTCAGGAAAACTTAACAGGCCTAATGTTCGTGTTGCTCACGTAAAACGATTCAATCCTAAACACTCTAATACCAATATGGGTTTTGAAACATACGAGGAATCAAACACGAGAATTAAACAACGTAAACCTAAGCCAGGGTTGTCAATCCCGAGCTAAATTACGAAAACAAAAGATCTAAACTAGAGGCTGTCACACCCTAGATGATTAACTACCAAACACAGGAACAGGAAATAAATCAAAAACAATTAAATTAGATCTTCAAACAAGGATCGATGAAATTCAACAAAGAACGATTAAACATGAATTTAAAGTTCAACACCACTTGCATAGAATTCAGATTATTAAACCCAGAAACAAGAACTAATCAAGAACCTAATCAAGACAGGAATAATCGAAAGCGAATCTAATCAATGTAAACGAATGATCAAGAACAATTGGAACAAAAGTCGATCAATTACTTTCAATCCAAATCCAAAATTACACAAAGTGTATTGCAAGAATCAGAATAAAATTACCGACGCTGCTAGAATTCATAAAGAAATAGAGTACCAATGTGAACTAATGTCCGAATTGGAACAAGTCAAGAACAGCTCCGGCGCAATGGCGAATGAAAATGTAAAATACGTAAAGTCTCCTAAAATAACCTAAAATAGGCTATAAATAGGAAGGCAACCGAGCGCGGCTGAAAAGAACGCGCGTAGAGGCGCGGCGTCGCTGCGGGGCGGGCGCGGGCGGGCGAGGCGCGGCGAAGCACGCGGGCGAGGGAGAGGCGGCGAGCGCCACCCGAGCCAGCGAGTAAATTGGGAACGCGCCGGAGTGAGCCGGCGTCGATCGCGGGCGAGCTGGCGAGTCGCGCGGGCGAGCGGGGGCGGGCGCGGCGGAGGTGCGCGGCGAGCAGCGTTCACTCCGAAGCACGAGGAAATTGGGAACGCACGCTCGAGTGAGCGGGCGTTCGATGTCTTGCGCATGGACGGGCGCTGGCGCCGAGGCGCGCTAAGTGCGGCGCGTGCAGGCGGGCGTGCGTGCGTGCGTCTTGCTGGATGCTCGGCCATGCGACGGGGTCGTCTTGCGACTTCAACAATTGCTTCGCTCTCCTTCGTCCGAACTCCGAAATAGGATCCGCTTTCGCCTATGAACTCCTATCGCGATGCTCTTCATTATACCTGATCCTTGGTAGATAGATTTCATCCTATTTAATGCCGATTTTCTGCAAAACATTGAAACGAACCAAGTAAGTCCGAAACGATAAATAATAATTGAACTAACGGCATAAATGTGATAAACTAATGAAGACAACATGCAAAACAATACCAAGAATCAGCACAGATTCATACCAAACAACGCGCACCTGTGGGAAGAATTAACTTAACAAAAATAAAATAAACAAAAATAGAAGATAGGAGGAGAAAATAACACAATCAAAAATGCCTAAAGCCTTCCCCGGCAACGGCGCCAAAATTTGTTCCGACCAAATTGTTCTACTTAGTCGCTCGCAATAACACGAGGTCCTTATAGCATGGTAAGGTCGACCCAAGTCGAATCTCTCGAGGAAGACTTAACAGGGCTTATGATGTGTTACGATAAAAGCAATAAATCTAAATCCTAAACATGATTTTGGGGTGATGATTAACTAAGATAACAGGAAATTAAAACACGCAAACGATTCAAACCAAGCGTTCTCCAGCTCAATCACGAGGAATAATTCAAGAGTATGAGATAAACTAGGGTATTAGGGTTCTTCGCCTTGATTAATCGATTATTGCTTGATCAAGAAATCTACCTATTCATGCAATCCTCAAACCTAAATCTAAACACTCGACTTTCGTTCCGTGGATTAAACCTAGGTTATCAAATTTCATAAATACATACACTATTAGAATACCCGTTTTCGGTAACCTCTAACCCAATTGATTCCTATGATGCAACGTATCTATCTCTCGATAATACACGAAACATACAAATAAAATAGTGATTAATCAATTACCAAATTCCTATCATGCACGTATCTATATCTCGATAATACACTAAACATAAATAATTCATAGAGATCAATCACTAAACAATAAACCACTAGGATTCAATTGGTATTCTCAATCAAACAAATCATCAATCAATCAATTTGAATCACCCAACCCTAGAAAAGAATTAGTTCATGCTCATCTCATGGATCAAATAATTATAATTGATAGAAATCATTATCCAATAATTCAATGGAAGAAAAATAGAATAACAAGTCTTCTGATCGTAAATGTGGCTTGATGGATTTCTCCAATCAGTGTCTTGAATCAATCCCAAGTGCAAAGAATTACTTGGAGAAATAATGGAGAATAATTATTGGAACAAAGCTCTCCAAAGAAGAACTATCGACGGAAATAAAATAATGGGAACTAGGTTTTTCAAATTAAAGCAAAGATTTATAGTCCCGAATTTCACTCCCACGCGGACGCGATGCGCCGACGGAGGAGTTTCTGGAGAGAAAAGTCGAACACGCCAGCCCGGACGGAGAGCGACGCGGACGCTACCGCACTCGAAACACACCATCACGGTTGGAGTCACACGTACCGACGCAGCTATAACTGGAGAAGGTGCAACGCCGGATGAAGGCCGCCGAGCGCCGGGGCTACTGGAAGGAATGGATACGCGCGTGCGTTGGTTGAGGCGAGCATCGGGCGTGGAAGGGCGAGGCGGCGGGCGCTGGGTTCCCAGCCGGACGAGCGAGAGAGGAGAACGCGTGGGGATACAGCGTCGGGTGTGCGGCGGCTTGGCGGGCGCAGCGTCTGGCGTGCGGGCGAGGCAGCGAAGCGAAGCGCACAAGCAAGATGAACGCGCGAGGCAAAATCGCGAACGCGCGCTGGCTGGGTGGCCGAGAGCTGGACGCAGGCGCGCGGCATGGGCGCGAAGGCGCTCGGCACTCGTGCGGGGCGTGCGGGTGCTCGGGCTCTCGTGCGCGACTTTGACGTTTCGCTCCGTTCTTCCTCGTTTGAACTCCGATTTTCGATCCGCTTTCGCCTATGAACTCCTGTCGAGATGATCTTCAATTATACATTATTCTTGGTAGGTCCAATTCATCCTATTTTAATGTCATTTTTCTACAAAACATCAAAACAACGAAGTAAGTCCGAATCGATATATACTAATCAAAACGACGGCATAAATAGGACAAACCATAGAAAATCACACGCAAAACAATACCAAAAATCAGCACAAATTCATACTAAACAATTAAGTTGCATGCTGAATCAATTACTGATTCATTAACATGTTGAAAAGTGTATCAGTTTAGAAATTCTAGGAAGACGTGATATCGTGGTATGATCCATTTGAATGATTGTTTTCTCGACTTCTTTTCTCGTGTCGTGGTGATAATGTTTGCCTGAGGACAAGCAAAGGTTTAAGTGTGGATGAGTTGTTTAGTATGATTTTGTGCTTATTCTTGATAGTTTTATACATTTCGTTTCCGATGGTTTGTCATATTTATGCCGTTGTTTTGATTATTATTTATCGATTCAGAATTATTTGGTTTGTTTTGATGTTTTGTAGAAAAAGGCATTAAATAGGAAAAAAATTATCTGCCAAGAGTTGATATATGTTGAAGAGCATCTCGATAGGAGTTCGTAGGCATAAACATATCGTAATTCGGAGTTCAGACGAGGAAGAACGGAGCGAATCGTCAAAGTCGCACACGCGCCTGCCGCCCTGCTGGCCCGGGTGTCCGCGTCTGCCGCCCCAAAGACCTCATCTAGCCCGGCCGACGTTCGTCCCCAGTGCCCCGCTCCACCTCGCCCCATGTGCACTAGCCCCAGCGCCACGGCTCAAGACGCTCGGCGTTGGGCATCACCACCGCCTCTCCCATCCGCATCGCCGACTCGACTTCGACATGGTCCGTCAGCGCCAAAGGCCCGTGCTCCGTCGCCACTCCTCTCCAAAGACGTCTCGCCTTGGCATACCCCAGACCCGCCCACGCCGCACACCTCGCCAAGATTCGCCCAACGCCTCCCGGCCTTCGACCCGCCACACGCACATCATCGCTCGTGCTCCAGCTCCTCATGCCACACCAGCGTTGGCACCCGTCCATGTCCATACCCTAGCGCTATGCTTCGTCCGATGCGACGTCTCCACCCGGCGTTGCATATCACCCAGCACTCCTTCCGTTCAATTTTTGACATGCCTCATTTCGCCTAGCTGCCCAGCGTCCACGTCGTCCCAAGCGTTGGGAACCTTTTCGCCTTATTCCAGTAGCCCTTGAGTCCGACGCTCCACTCCATCCGGTGCTGGGCTGCTCGCTCTGACCTTTCCAGAGAGCGCTCGCATCCGGCGTTGGGCGTGATTTATGGGCCTATTTTCGGCGTTTTAAATGGGCTTTTTGAGGGTTTTATAAAAAGGATACCAGCCGCTTTTCTCACAACACATTCATCCACGTGATTTCTGCTTCTTTTCCTTTCCTTTGTTTTCCTTTTCCTTTCCATTTAATTTTTGCATTTGGATTAACAATTGAGATTGAACGATTCCGGATTTTTGAAAGACGAATTTTCTATGAATGGTTTGTAAGTTTTTCTCGTTCCACTATGTCTATGTAATTGTTATGGGTATAATTTCTACCATGAGATAAATTATTCATTTGTAGGGAAATAAATATTGGATCTGTTCTTGTCTTGAATCGTGATTGTTGGGTTGATGATTTGTAATTTCTTATCTATATAAATTGATTATTTCATGATCTTTATACATGGTGTTCGAAAGAATAGTGTAGATTGACTATGTGCTTATGTTTGATTATGAAATAATGCGAGAGCATATTTATGTTAGATATAAGTTTGACAACGAACGGGATCGAGAGATTGATTCATTGTTGAGTAATTAATATATGTGGATAAGGTTTTTGCATAGTGTGCATTTGTGTTAAATATCCTTCGTAGTTGATGGTAGCAGGGTTGAGAGATTCCCCGTTATTAATTTCGAGTCTAACATTGATGGGGTCGAGAGATTAGTTATTGTTGAACGCAAGGTGAGAATCGTGGGTGGTTTTATGCATTGTGTACCGGTCATTAGCTCATTAATAGCGATGATAGATTTTGAACCTTAGAACACCGTCTCCAATTCCGTGTATCTTCCAATCCCTCTTGTTGTCCAAGTGCATCCATTTTACCTGCTTTATTTTATTTCATGTTTTCGTCCCTTCCGTGACAGACCCCCTTATTTTAGGACGTTAGTACTTCTTTTATGTTTTTGTGTGTGACATTAAACCATAGACCTGTTAAGCCTTCCTCGAGAGATTCAACTTGGGTCGACCTTACCGCTCTATAAGGACCTCGTACACTTTGCGAGCGACTTAGAAGAACAATTTGGTCGGAACAGCATGCACGGACAAGGATCGGACTCATCAAAACTGGATTTGGACTGAAAATCGAAAAATGGACAGGAACGGTGAATTGGGTCGGGTCGGGTCAGAAAACTGAATCCGGGTCAAAACATCGGGTCTTGGCCAAAAAATCATGTCTGGGCCACAAACGGGCCGGGTCGGCTCAAGTGGTCTGGGCCGCATGCTAGGGCACAACCCACAGCATCCCCAATCGCACGTCGCCACCCGCTACTCGCTGCGTCTTGTCGAGATGCTGAACCGACTGCACGTATCTCTCACGTTGGGTCAGCCCGCGCGCTACGCGCGATGGGCACCCGTGCGTTGAGACCGCACGCTTTTGCTGTTGTGTCGTCGTATCCCGCCGATATTGCCAAGTACCCTGCCTGCTCATGATCGCTCACTTTTCTAACACGAAAACGCGCAAGTATAATGTAAGCAGAGTATCGTATCCACATGGATTGTAATGCGAAAACAAAGAATCTAACTCAACAATAATTCATCATTATCCAAACACAGATTTGGTTTTAAGGGTTTTAAGACTTTGGATATTAAATCCAAAGCAAAGGTCACAACTAGAAAATAAACTAAAGCAATAAAATATCAAAGAGATAACTATTGAGAAAGACTAACCCTAGGGATGCACTAATCCTACCCACAACGGTGTTTATCCTGCTTATTATTAACCACTTTAATCCAGACAAGATGGAAGATCCCATATGTAACCAACAATTTCATTACGACAATTGTGGCGGCTTGATTGCTAATTTTCCCTATTATCATACGCCTCTAGAGGAAAATAAGCAACTCCAAAAGGATCACAAAGAATATGCTTCCTACGAATGTTCCTATCTCGCCATTTACGACTCAAGTGCTTATCCATATCATGCATTCAAGATCAATTGACAATTAAAACGGTTAAGTAATTAACTGGCAACTATGATATGCATCAAAATTGATCAGAAATCAACACATATAATTAAGCACCAAGAATCATGAATCAATGCCTAGAAGGTAAATAACAATAGCAGGAATCACAACATATAGGATAGAATCATGCAAACCCTATGATTAGAATGTAAATTTAGCTGTACATAATAAACGGAATAAAATACGAATTAACCATAAAAAGTAAATTAAATTGATAAAACCCGTGATGTAGCTGCTCAAGAACAATCGTTGTTCAAATCCCAACTTCAACGGAAAATGGGAAAACGATGGAATTCCTTCTGACGAAATCGCTCCAAAGTTAACAATGCATAGAACAAGTGTAGAATGATGGAAAACTAAAGCTAGAATCAATCTAAATCAAAGCTAGAATGAAAATAAATGGAAAATAATGAAAACTCAAGAAAGAAGTCCAAAATTATACTGGGAAGGTTAAAGGCACAAGGGGTAATGTCTTATTTATAGAATTAGGCTTGAAACCCAATTTTAGAGTTTGCCGCCACACCTCGCGACCCAGCTCATGGTCGCGAGCTCGATCGCTAGGGAACATCCTCGCTCGTCCATCCTCGTCTTCTCGGCTGAGTGCGCCAAGACGTGAACTTACCTCGCGACCAGACCCGCGGTCACTAGGTGTGGTCGCGAGAAATCGGGCAGTAGCTCCTTCGCACATTGGGTAGCTCGAGGGCACTATCTGCCGCTTTCGCTCGCCGTCGCATAGATTTCACACGGCCGACCTAGCGGTCGCTGGCCGGCCGTGAGGATTCAGCAGCGCCTATTGTGCTTCTGGCCGGGCTAGCGGCCGCGAAGGCGGTCGCTAGGCCCAGTTTTTGCCCTTCATCTGCTCGTTCCTCGTTCCATTCTTCGATTTTCAACTTATAAGCCTACAAAACACCACAACGGAACCCAAGAGCAGTATCTTCCAAAAATATGTAAAAGCATTGAGATTCAAGACATAAACGAACTTTATTGATCTAAAATCATCGTTAAACATCAACAATAAACGTGTAAAATGCGCGTTTATCAAACCCCCCAAACATAAAGCATTGTTTGTCCTCAAACAAAAACAAAAAGAAAGGGAGACATAACAAAAGATCAACGAGCGTCAACAAAGGTGATTAACACAATAACGCCTCAGAAATATCTCAAAGCTCAAAAGCATTAGCGAACACGACGACATTAGTCAACTCGACAATGTACAACCATTGAAAGCAAAAATCTTATTCAATTCCACCCTCACAACGGCATGTGCGTAATATATAGAGTACACTCAACTCATAAAGAAATAAAAGACGTGTATACACTCAATAATCAATGCAATGCAAAAATCTCACCATAGGCTTGCCATTTCTCTAATATCTCCACCACATCAAATGCGTTCAAATTAGGATCAAAAAGGACTTTTCATAGGTTTTAATGTAGGCACATTGGTCAAGGTAGGATAATATATGGCTAAGTAACTCAAATATACTCCAAGCACCTCCATTTATACAATCAACTCATATGGACTTTGTCCATTTCCCATTTTCTTTCCCACATGCCAATTCAACATTTTTGCAACTCAAGGTACCATATACTATGATAATTGACTTCCTTTATGCTCACATTTTTCACAAAATTTTTCTTTTCGCTTTGTAATGAGCTTATAGGGTCTATTCTTTTCACACCGTATCATCCTTATCTTTTATCCCAACTTAGAATATCAAAACAAAATTTTCCTCCCATTTGATTCCCATATCCATCCTCACCTCCTATCATCCGGTTAATCGAAAGAATAAAGTCTAATAAAGGCTAAAAGAAGGCGACAAACGGTATATTTCATCGGTTAGTGTTTGGGTAAATATGTGGTTTAGCAAAGACGGCATTTTCTCCATTCCATATTCAAAACATATATTGCGGCGATACGTAAAAACGGCAAGTTCTAGAAGATAATTACATGCACGATATCACACAATTAAAAGAAACCTGAATAAGATGTATATACAAGAAAGCTCAAGTCTCACGGTTTAAGCAAATGGCGAAAACAACAAGCTAAGCAATCTCAAGCCATTCATGCTTGCTTCCTAACACATCATGTGCACTATAAACAACATTTTTCATAAAATTTCTATCATCATTGGCAACATGTATTAGCACATTTCACTTAACTCGTTGATCGATGCACTCCAACAAAACAAAGACACGATAAAAGCCCAAACATATAAAAACTTAACAAAACAAAGCAAAACATAACAAGGACTCTCAACCAAACAAACTCGCCCACCCCCCAAACTTATTGTAAATAAAGTGAAATTGATGCAATAAGGTTTGCGTACAGAGAGTGATTGGGAGAGACCTTACCTCATATGTTGCGCCACTCCTGGTGGATAGAATCGCCATTGATAATATATCTTGGGACTTAAAAACGACAAACAAGACACGACACGACAAAACAACGAAAAATAAGAAAAACAAAATGAAAAACATAAAAGCATGAAAAATGTTGGGTTACCTCCCAACCAGTGCTGGATTTATCGTCGCTAGCTCGACGTTACCTCTCATCAATCGGGCGATTTGATAACTGTGGTCTTTCCAAACTTTTTCTTGCCCTTGTACTTAGCATTGACAACAAACCACCATTTAGTGTAAGAGTGGTTTCCTCCACACGTAAACGACTCACTCTGATTTTTATGCCGAGTCCACCTCTTCTTTGTTGCGTGCTCGTCTGATTGGTTACCCTCCAAGCGCGAGACTTGTCTAGCAGTGGCAGTGGTGATCGAATAGCAATTCTCATGCTCTGAACTATAGTGTTGCTTGATGGCATCATATATTGAAATTTTGAGCTCCTCATCATTGACACGAAACGTGAGATCACCTTCTTGCACATCAATTAAAGACCACTGCTGGCTGTGAAAGGCCTACCCAAGATTAGTGGTCGATTCTCGAATCGGGTATGTCTAAGATAACAAAATCAAGCAGGAAAGATAAAGTCCCTAATTCTTACCAACACATCTTCAACTATTCCCTTAGGATATGTGATCCGACTGCCGCCCATCATCAATGAAATTTTAGTCGCTTCAACTTTCCAAGCCCCAAAGCGATCAATATTGATAAGGGCATCGATTGATGCTCGCCTCCCAATAACACAAAACGTTGGGGAATGTATGCTCGACAATCTCGCACCGCAATGTGAAGCTCCCTGATCCTTCTTTGCTTTTGGCAACTTCCTTTGTAAGATAGCACCGCATTCTTCCCGTAGGTTGATTTTTCAAATTTACCCAACTTTTTCGCTTGCTAATGCATCCTTGAGGAATTTAACATATCCCGGCATTTTTCTGAGCGCCTCAAAGAGAGGTAAATTGATTTCAACTTTCTGGAATATCTCTTTGAATCGAGCGAACTCCTCGTCATATTTCAACTTAGCTAGCCGACTTGGGAACGGAATCGGAGGTGTGTACGTCGGATACGCACCGGGCGCCCTCGCAGTCATCCTCGCGACCGCGAGTGCGGTCGCTAGCGCTGGGCAGCGGCCGGTACTTTCTTCGCGTCGAGCTTATGGGCGCGAGCTCGATCGTTGGTTCTCCGTCCAAACTCTCGCCTGATTTCTCGTTGAGTGCGTCCCTTCTTCGCGATCGCTTGGGTCTCGCAAGTGCCTGCGAACACTTGCCGGCTGATTCCTCACGCCGGTTCGCGGTCGCGAGGTGCTTTTGTTCCCGTGCTGCCGTTCTTCTGTGGTTCTACGATAAGCTCGCTCACCTCAACCGGATAGCAAAGCACCGATTCTTTGGGTTCACTTCAGACACTCGAAAATTGGCTCGTCTTTTGTCAGTGCATTTAGTTGTGCAAATTATCTCGACCAATTTGATTCTCCATTATCTTCATGTATTTGCCCATGGTCGCTACGGTGGATTCCAACCGTGTTATCCTCCGGACGGTAGCATCGATGGATGAATTATGTTGAGTCACCGGTTGTTGGTTGCTCACAACCAACTGCTGCATCATATCCTCTAGGCTTTGCTTCTTCGATTCTTGAATCATACCATTCTGCGACAAGGAAGCTCGCTGGAGGTTGTTGGAAGTTATTGGGTCGGGCATACGACAAATTAGGATGATTCCGTTGTTAGGACGGTATGCCGGATTTTCCCAGGACGGTTCCTCCGATTTATGAAATTCACATCCTCCGGCTTGATCCGACTCTTCAAAAGAGTGAACTTCTTCATGAGATCATCGATTGAAAGTCAACCTCTCTACATCGCTTTGACCATCGGGCGCCCTCTCCATCGGCTATTGATAACTATTGGCCGCCATCTCTTCTACGACGCGGCTGGCCTCCTACTCTCGGCGATTCAACAGCATCCCTTGCCGACGCATCTACAATGCTTCTCATATGCAATGTCGACCCACCCAGAATTGTGTGATCTGCTCTCCTCGAGAATCCATGTTGAGGGCACTTTCTTAATAGGCCCCTGAATCTCTCCCATGCCTCGAATAATTACTCGTCTCCTTGTTGGTAGAAATGGGAGATCTCGGCTATTATCTTCTGCGCTTTCGACGGCGGAAAATATTTAGAAAGAAACTTATCGCAAAGTTTTCCCCAACTGTCTATCCCAGTATGGTCCAGGCTCTTGAACTAATCTTTCGCCTGGCTGCGCAAAGAGAATCCGAACATGCGCATCCGGATTGTGTCTTGTGGCACCCCATTCTATTTGATGGTGTCACATATGTCAAGGTATGTCTCAAGATGCGCATTCGGGTCCTCTGTGACTCCTCCTCCGAACTGTTCTCCTTGAACCATGCTGATCAGGGCTGGTTTCAGCTCAAAATTGTTTTCATTGACTTCCGGGCCCCATCCGCCTCCTTGGAATTGCTCAGTGGGAGGTCAATACATGTAGTTCAGAGGTCTTGCCTCAGGAGCAGGGATAAGGAGTCCCATATTCACCATCTGGTGCTGCATCTCTGTGAAATCAGCTAGCAGACGCGCAGCTTGCTCGGGAGGTATACCCCCATTGGGAGGAACACCCCCGTTGTTCGGATTTGCTGCCATCTCTTGCCTTCTTCATTCTCGTCTCCTTCTCCTTTGGGTATTTTCGAGCTCGGGGTCTAATGGTTGTTCAGGTTGTCCCCGAGATCTTGTGATCATATACTACCTGGAGAAAAAGAGAGAGCTTAACTCTGGCAAGAATAATTAAATATAATAATATACAACTTGAATTAATAATTCCAAATTGTCAACTTATTCCTATGTGATCTTAACAATCCCTGGCAACGGCACAAAAATTTCATCGCACACTTTTCTAACACTAAAACGCGCAAGCATAAGGTAAGCAGAGTATCGTATCCACAGTGATTGTAATGCGAAAACACGGAATCTAACTCAACAATAATTCATCATTATCCAAGCACAGATTTGGTTTTAAGGGTTTTAAGGATTCGGATATTAAATCCAAAGCAAAGGTCACAACTAGAAAATAAACTAAAGCAATAAAATATCAAAGAGATAACTATTGAGAAAGACTAACCCTAGGGATGCACTAATCCTACCCACAACGTGTGTTTATCCTGCTTATTACTAACCATTTTAATCCGGACAAGATGGAAGATCACATATGTAACCAACAATTTCATTATGACAATTGTGGCGGTTGATTGCCAATTTTCCCTATTATCGTTACGCCTCTAGAGGAAAATAAGCAACTCCCAAAGGATCACAAAGAATATGCTTCCTACTAATGTTCCTATCTCGCCATTTACTCGAGGCTTATCCATATCATGCATTCAAGATCAATCGACAATTAAACTAGTTAAGTAATTAATCGGCAACTATGATATGCATCAAAATTGATCGAAATCAACACATATAATTAAGCTCCCGTAATCATGAATCAATGCTTGAAGGTAAATAACAATAGCGGAATCACAACATATAGGATAGAATCATGCAAACCACTGTGATTAGAATGTAAATTTAGCTGACATAATAAACGGAATAAAATACAAATTAACCATAAAAATAGAAATTAAATTGATAAAACCCGTGATGTAGCGCTCGAAGAACAATCGTTGGGTTCAAATCCCAACTTCAATGGAAAATGAAAACGATGGAATTTCTTGGATGAAATCATTCCAAAGCGCTAACAATGCGTAGAACAAGTGTAGAATGATGGAAAACTAAAGCTAGAATCAATCTAAATCAAAGCTAGAATGCAAATAAATGGAAAATAATGAAAAATCAAGAAAGAGGTCCAAAATCGCTACTGGGAAGGTTGGGGCGCGGGTAACGCCTATTTATAGAATTGGGGGTCGAAACCCACTTTGAGTCGCCGCCACGCCTCACGACCTAATCGGCGGTCGCGAAGCTCGGTCGCGAGGGAACATCTCGCCGGCTATCCTCGCCTTCTCGGCTGGTACGCGCATGTGAACTTACCTCGTGACCAGACCCTGATCGCTTAGGTGTGGTCGCGAAATCGGGCAAGAGCTCCTTCACACATTGGGTAGCTCATGGCACTATCTCGCGATCATTTGCCGCCGCGCGCCTCATAGGATTTCTGCGGCCGACCCAGCGGTCGCTAGGCCGTCGCGAGGCTTCTTCGCTGCTGCCTATTGTGTTGCGCTCGGGCTGGCGGGCCGCGGCGGTCGCTAGGCTCCGCTTTGCCCCTTCGCTCGTTCGCTCTCGCTCCATTCTACGATTTTCAACTTATAAGCCTACAAAACACCACAACGGAACCCAAGAGCAGTATCTTCCAAGAATATGTAAAAGCATTGAGATCCAAGACATAAACGCACTTTATTGATCTAAAATCATCTTTAAACATCAACAATAAAGGTGTAAAATGCGCGTTTATCAGCGCACGCTAAGGCCTGCTCGCTGAGCGTGCACCTCGCGTGTGTACATCGTCGCCCAACTGTCTGTCGAGACGTTTCGCCCACCTACCAAGCTGCTGCTGAGGTGTCCTCACGCGTGTTGCCGACGTACCCACGCGTTGGGCCTGCCCATGCGCTTCGTGCGACGGGCACCCGCGTTGCGGGCTGATGCCGCACCGCGCCACGCGTCTTCTTGCCGACTTGCCTCATGCTCGACTGCTGTCGGCATGCCTTCCATAGCGTCATACGATGGGAATCCATCATCTCATCTCGTTCTTCGTGTTCTTCGTCTTTGTTCTTCATTTTTACAAATTTGATTTATAAAAAATAAATCCTAATCTAACCACGGATTTCTCGTGGTGAAAAACGAAATCCGACAAAAAACCAAAACATACATTCGAGCCACGATGAACGACAGATCCACAGTTAATTAATTGTCATGTAATAATCAAATGTGAATTAATTCAACAGAGTCATAATACTGATCCTAGGCTCTAATACCAATTGTAGGGAAAATCTGATTTTAACCCTTTCCCGAGGATCTATCTTGGATGTTTAATTCACCATACATTGATTATATACCTAGAATGCACCTATATAATTAATTGCAACAGTTGGTGTTTTCTCGTGTTTACCTGTGAATTTGTCGGACGAAAGTAGGATCAAAACTCGTGCTTTGATTTTCTGGACTGTATCCTGTTTGCCAAAACTCCAATGCTGAGTAAGAGCAATATATGGAGAATGCTGCAAAATTTCACCTTCTTCCATACTGTGAAGTTTTTGAAAATCACTATGATGGAATAGTTAATTCTGATTTTCTCCCACCTTGTATTTATAATGTATTTATAATGCAACCTTAGAATCCTATTAGGATAGGATCTCTACATATCT
Source organism: Salvia rosmarinus (assembly GCA_036937905.1). Classification (NCBI taxonomy): domain Eukaryota; kingdom Viridiplantae; phylum Streptophyta; class Magnoliopsida; order Lamiales; family Lamiaceae; genus Salvia; species Salvia rosmarinus. The sequence continues at coordinate 76,603 of JAODLM010000293.1, forward strand.
AATAAATACAATCATATCTTTTCGGATAAAGGAGAATCGTAACAAAGTCCCGTGGGACTCTACTAGTGAGTGACTTAAAATCTCCAGCAGATCCAGGCCTTGACGGGTCGCCTAGGAATCTAATGCAAGGAACAAAAATGAGCCTCAAATGAATTAATTATCTTATTTTCAGTCCAGAACATAAATTAATTCATAAACATTCATTCATGCCACTAGAGAATAAATATTGACTTACCCCTTTTATTAACAAGTCGAGTAGGGGCTTGCACTTAGACTTCATGAATCCCTCGCATTTAAGACGTCAGACGTCAATTATTTATTTATATGTTACGGTCAGCTTAAAATAATTAATCACTTTAATTCCTTAAGTAGTACCACTCAACCTTATTATTGTACTTGAGTTACCTCAACCTGTAGGGTTTAATACAATAAACCTTTTGAGCTCCTTAAGGGGACATCACCATCCTAAATGGATACTGAACTCGATATAGGTTACTAGCATGACATACAAGCACTGTCACCACCCAAGATACGGAGAATATTGGGTTATCTCATGTAAGCCTCACCCATAACAAGTCAAAGTAATGGTCAATAACTCATACTCACCTAAAACCTTATCGAGGTTTAGATCAATATAAAGTCACCGAGATCTATGTTTTTCACGACGGTGAGATAGAAGAACTTATCTCAATGTGATCCATCAATATGTCGAGACCTACCAAGATAGACAAGCAACCAAGTCAAGTCACTTGCTTCTATACCGCATGACATAATCGACAACTCGTCATGAAGTTATCTTAGTTGTGATCATTTTATATCTTATTAAGCTCGACCAATCATACGGACTTCTCATGATCTCCTACACACTGTATGATCTAACTTATATATGAGATAAATGGACATACATGTGCAAACAAGTAAACAATTCAGATAAGAGATTGTAATAGTGGTAACAGGAAACATTATATACAAGCTCAACCAATCTGCTTTTAGTATACAAATCCAACATATTATTGTATTATTTATTTAATACATCTCATAATCTAGATAAGTATTGTCTGATCAAAAGATATTAAGAAACAATTATTCTAGAAATGAATTATGTTCAATGAATAAGATAATTATTATATTTATTAGACGTGCTGCAGTCCCATACATTAAGATTACGAGAGCACTATAAATACGTGGTGGAGAAAATCACCATATCATCGCACAAATAGTGAAAATCACAAGATAGTGGATAAAAATTTGGTGTTCTCAATAGATTACTCCAACTCAAGATTGAGATCGTGCATCCGGACATATTCAGAAGATCAAAGTTTGAGCCACCATTGATCGATTTGTTAGAAATTGTAGGTAAACACGGAGAACCTCTATGTGTTGTAGCTTAATTATATATGAGCATGCTAGTAATATAATCAATGTATGGTGAATTAAACATCCAAGGTATCCTCGAGAGCAATGAAAATCTTATTTCCCATCATCGACCTCTTTAGCCTTCGTGATCCAAAGCTCGTCTCGATCTTTTTTTCTTGCTCCAACACATTGTCAACTAATCTTCATCGATCCAAATGGTGCCTGAGATCTGTTGAATGATCTCTCGTCTTAGGTAATCACGCTATAATCGGGATTAGCATCAAGTTGTCATCTGAAGTTATGACCCATTCCAAAGGATATTGATTGGTTTGCCAAACTAGTAGATTCTTGAGGAGCCTCAATGTGAGTCTATCAAATGTTGACATCTTCTTATTCTTTGAGCTCCACCTAAGAGATTGATCGCATACGATGCTTACGAGAAATGATCTTCACTTTATCGACAAAAGTTGGTGTCCGAACAATCAAAACAGATATCCATCTTGTTATAACTCGAACCAAGTTGAGAGGTCCAACTGTTACAACTTTCAAAGCTAATGGCATGTGAGGGGTTGGCCTCACGGATGCCTCTATCATATTTTCTTATGTACTTCATCTGCTAGGTTAAGGCCGAGGTCTTTGGAGTAGTTAGTCTAAGTTGAATGATCATCTTCAAAGCATCGGCATGACTAATTTACTCATGGATTTTTTTTCACAAATCTTCTCCTTTTGTGCGGTTTTGAAAGATGCTTCGATTCTTTTACACTCAATCGCCATAGCCTTCATGATCTAAGTCATGGTAAGGATTCCTCTTTAATCTCGAACATTGAGTGTCATAGACAAGTCTTGTGAGTTTGCTAGATTCGCGTTGATCGACCTCACTAGTGTTACAACTTCCCTTTAGAATGGTAAAGATCATGATCGCTCAACCCTTTAACACCACACCCGCGCGCTTCATTAGTTAAGGCTTTCTCCATTTTCTACTTATGTTGTTGATTCGCTTATCGATGTATCTTCCGATACCAATTGATGCCAAATGATGCAAATTGATGAGTATCGTGAGTTGTCAATCGATGTATCATTTAGCTCGATGGAATAGACTTGATCAAACTTAGGTTTATCGATTGTACCTAATTCTCATTATCGATACCGATGGTAAGTCCGATAAGTTATTCTCAAGATTTCAACCGACCCTAAAACTCCTTCAAAACCATCGCCTTGGTTCTATCATTCCAATCGAGAAGAAAACCTCATAAAAACACTAGGAGTCCCGACAGAGCATATTCCCAATATTATACTTGATTTATTTAGTTCTCTCTCACGAGTAAATCACTAAAGAATACATGTGATCATTACTTGAAAACAAGAAAAAGGCCTTTGATCATAATCGTGCTTTCTGTATGAGATAGCCTCGTGATTTAACTTTTCCTTCGCTTTGATCTACAGGGTGGCAGTAGTCAGTTGTCCAAAAAGATTGGATGCTTGAGAGTTAATCTTCCTTGTTAGAGATCATAAGAATGATTTTGTTCTCGTTGTTCGCTTAAAACATCCTTGACTCGTCGTCGTTTTAGCATTGTAGGATAAGGAAAGGCTTTAAATCGAGTTAAACCTAAACTCGATTCCACGACTGCAGTAGTTATGATCTTCCCCAAGTTTGTAGAGCTTTTAGCGTCACAGAAGACGATCATACCGATTTTGCAAAGGACTTCATCAATTGAAGAATTATGTTTATAAGGTCACTAGCTTTTCTAATACAACCCGTGGGTGAACGGATTGTAGGACGAGACTTCAATAGTATATGTGATGGGATACGGCCTAACCGCTCGAAGCCAAATAGCAGCCCAAGCTTAACTGGCCCACCAACAATTCACCTCTCACCTGCTCGGCCCAAAGCCCAACATCCGAACTCTATTCAAGATCAAATCTAAGAAGAGATATTAAAGGAGAGACACAAGGATCGAGCCTATCATCGAGATCGGATCACGCAAGGCGGGATCCATAGAATCTCGAGGATCCACAACATGTATAAATGAGGTTAGATTGAAGGTAGAAGGAGAGCAATTATCGAATACTGAAGTTTTAGATACATTCATTGTAATCGAACATAGTGAAAGTATTGAGGAATCATACCTCCGTGGACGAGATCTTTTCTCGACGAACCACGTAAAACCTCTCAGTGTTCTTTATTGTTTTTGCAAACTCCACACACCAGATTTATCATCGGCACCGCCTCTGGGAATCTTTGAACAAAAGCTTCGTCGCTCTTATGCAAAATCAATGGCAAGGACTCATGCAAATATTAGCGCCGGTGGTGCCGCAACGAATCTGATCAAGACCCCAACCAGTAAGTTATGCAAAGACCGGGAAAGAAGTCGCGGCGCCGATAACAACAACACACCCGAGGGTTACATGAGTGACCTACCTATACATCCTCGTGACTGCCGCCTCTTCCAAAGAGTGAAGAAGACGACCTCAACGCCGGTGAACAAGCAACTCACCAATCTCATGAGGTCCTCGGCAGCCGTGTTCTGATTCCTCAATGCCCATATGGGCCAATATCAAACCTTTCGAGCCAAAGCGCGAACGTGCAGGAACCTCAAGAACCATGAATAGAACGCCCGCTTGGCAATCACGGCACCCGTAGTCGCCACCTCCCGCAGAATAGCCGAGGATCGCTCACCGGCGAATAGCCAAGGACGCTCACTTGGCGAGATAGCCAAGAACCATCACCGGTATGATGCCCAAGTCGATCACCTTAGCAAGCCACCCATAATTATTCACCCAAAGGCCACCCACGAAGTCCGTCACCGGCAAAATTACAAGCTGCTCGCCTGACACGCCCGCTGCGTCTGAACGAGACCAAAGAGAGGAAAGACGGAGTCGATCCCCTCATCAAAGAGACGATGGACGCCGCTATCGGCCTCCCCACTCCTCCCGGGAGGACGGCAACGAACTCCTGGATTCGATCGACATGGACGGATCATCTCCTTTCCGGAGAAACTCGATACACCCCGCCGCACGATATCGAGCACCCAACATCACCGCCTACGACGGTCCTGGAGATCCTCGATTTCCTTTTGCCATACTACTAAGACGGCAATCGGGGATGGAAGATTTTCACATGTGCAAAATCTTCCTCGAGGTGTCGGGTCTCCAACGCCCGGCGTGGTTCACCTCACTTCGCGCAAAACAAAGATACATAGCTTCGCAGAGATCTCATGGATCAATTCAAGTATGCTTCTATCAAAAGACGCAACCTCAAAGAACCTTCATCCGACCGCCACCATCCGCGAGGACGAGACGAGACGATGTCAAACTGCCTCAAGATTCATCAAAGAATCCTCAAGATCGATGAGAGCAACGACCCTTACATCATCAATGCATTCAAAACGGGATCCGACCGCGCACTAAACAAAGAAATCACTGTGGAGAAATCAAGACGCGGTAGCCTTTGGACCTTGGTGGATAACTATGTGAAAGGGGACGAGTCGGATCAGAAAAGATAGAGACATGGGACGACGTAAAATTGAGAAGGGAAGCTGATGATCGAGGAAGAGGCACCGATCGACGAAATGCCTCGACGTAATCAAAAAGGCCCAATGGAATCTAGATCGGGACCTCGGCCAACTCGCAATAATATGCATAATCGCTCAAGTCAAGGGCGAGATATTCAACTCCACACCGAGCTCTTCCCGAAACCACCTCCCATGAAAGGACGATCCAAGAAAAGTCGAAGGACAAGTATTGTGGACTACCACCGTGGGTACGGTCATAATACCGACGACAGGTTTAAGCTCGAGATAGACGAGCTCGTTAAAGAGACGATCAAGAAATACCTCGACCGCATCCACAACCGAGCCGGAAGCAAGAAGCGCAAAGCGAAAGAACGGAGTATGGCAACAATTATGGGCAGACCTCAAGATGACGCACCCGATGATGATGAGGACGAGGGCTCACCCAACGCAATGGAACAAGTCTATGCCATCACCGACTTCTGCTGGTACGACGAGGTCGCCACCGAGAAACGCAGCTCTGAGGCCGATTCCCTAGAGCCAAAAAACAAACGACTTGGATGACGATGAGAGCGTCCGTGTTTTCCAACAACAACACGATACCCAAGATCATGCCCCATCAAGATGCTATTACCATACAAGCAAGTGGGTAACAAAACGTCCACATGGTCTACATCGACATCGGTGCCTCCGTCAAGATCATCTTCCAAAGTTGCTTAGACAAACTTGAGGTCGAGGGATTCACATTCTTCCAAAGACCATCTAAACTACGGAGCTTCACTCAGAGGCGATACAACCAAGGCATCATCTCCCTCCATTCACTATAGATCGAGCTCCTGTGTCGATCACCAAAGCCATTCCGGCTTCTTCCTTGTCGAGCTCCCCTCCGTATAACATCATCCTGAAGAGACCGGCTCTACGCCACCAAGTCGCCGTCTGCTCGGGCCTACCACCTGCATCCAAGATCCCACCGGCGGAGTATTAAGTATCCAAGGTGATCAGCGAAGAAAGGAAGAATGTCCGAGGATCTCAACCCAAGACGGGCCTTACCTCGCCTGAAGCAATTACGTAACCCTCGTGGTTATCACCGGGTCGATCGGACCGACGACCTCCAATTATATGACGACGATCCTCCAAGGTCGCCAAGGTCGGCACCTGTGGTCCCAATCGACGCTCAATAGTATGTTATGCAACTCTCGAGGGAATACAGGGGCGTGTTCGCACATGGTCACCACTCAACATGACGGAGTGTCACCCGAGCTCATCACCATCGACTCAACATCGATCCGGCCACCAAACCAATTCGACAAAAGAAGAGGGTATTTGTGGCAGCGCAGCAGCAAGATAAGGGACGAGGTGACCCAAATCCAGAAGCCAAGATCCTGCTCGAGGTCAGTACCCAACTCCGATGGCTAATCCCGGCCATAGTTGGAAAGCCGAGGAGGGCGTATGCGTATGTGTGTCGACTATACCGATCTCAATAAGACCGCCTAAAGGATCATTATCCCTCCCGATATTGATAAGAAGGTAGAGGCATTGGCGGCCATGAGATCTTCGTTTCTGATCTATATAAGGGATACCACCAAGTCTTGATGAGCAAGGAAGATGCTCCAAAACAGATTCATCACCGACTTGATTGTGTTCAAACCGAAAAATGCCTTTTGGGTTGAAAACACCCGAGCTATCTACCAACGAATGGTGGACACAATATTCAAAGACCACATAGGAAAGATCGTCGAGGTCACGCCGACTACATCGTGGTCAAAATCAAAATAATAGAAAGTTGTGTCGAGGATCTCGTAACTATCCTCCGCCACTCAGTCGGTCAACCTCAAGCTCAACCCCAAAAGTGCACGTCAGTAAAAAGCGGGAAATTCTTGGGATGCTTGGGTTTCTCAAGAAGTTAAAGGCAAATCCCACCAAAGTGAAGACGATACTTGACATGCAAGTGCCAAAACAATTCGTGAAATCCACAAACTCACCGGATGCTTAGCCTCAAGAGGTTTCTATCCCTGCCATCGAAAAACAACTCCATTTTTTCAAAATCTTGAGGAGAGCCCCGGACTTATTGGGAGGAAGAGCACCATACCGCCTTTACAACCAAAGAAAGTACCTCACGATCCGCCCACACCGTCCGCCCCCAAAAGAGAACTAACTCCTTCCCTATACCGGCTCAGCCTCGCACGCAATCGGTGGGGTACTTGTGCGAGATGAGCTCGGACGACAACTTCCTATTTACTTCATCACCGAGCTCTCAAAGGACCGGAGACTAGATACTCCAAATAAAAATAGCGCTATAATCGATGAACGCCATGCGACGCCTCCGACCTTATTTTCAAGCCCATTCCATCCAGTACTAACCCGACTTACCCCGAGGCAGTCTTGTTTCAAACACTCGAATCGCCGGGACGATGACGCAAATGGGCACCGAGCTCGACAAGCATGACATCATACCCCCCGACCGATTATAGCGGGCAAGCTGGGCTGATTTCTGGTATAAGCCTGTCACCGAGGTCAATCCTACCAACCGATGTCACCCCGAGCTCCACCCTAATAACAGAGAACCGGCCTCAACCTACCTCACTACTGTTGGCAAATGTGCGTGGGCGAGCCTCATGCAAAAGCAGGTAGCGGGGAAGGCAAGATGCTTCTCGGTCCGGAAAAGCAAGAGGTAACCTATGCACTTGATTTTCCTTCCCGACCACAAACAACCAGGTGGAGTATGAAGCACTAATCTCGTGACTTACGTCTAAAAAGAATTGAAAGTGGAAAAATACAGATCTTTGGAGATTCCCGTGGTGGTAAACCGAGGTCTTAGGGAAATACGAGGCCAAAGAGGATAGGATGAAGCAATAACTTGAGAAAGCTAAAGAGATCTTGACTGCTTGGTATTTCACAATTCACTAATCCCACTTAGAGAGAACAGCCGAAATGACATCCTCAAAGAAATTAGCCTCATCATCAACGAATCCACGGTGGATGGAAGTTCAATCCGTAAGATCGAGGCCCCACATCGGCATCATCACAGGACCCAACCGAACCGGATGACTTCTATAGGGCATACCGAAGAAGGCCATACTAGATCGC